>CCBP010000275.1:1651-18302 GCA_000765035.1 Trametes cinnabarina | reverse complement strand
CGGTGGAGATGAGCTGGTTGAGGTGCATGTCGACGCGCCCGGCTTCGAGCGCGGAGATGGTGACGAAGGCTTGGTCTGGGGCGGGCGGCGGGAGGCTCATGGTGCGTGCGTGCGTGGCGGTGGCTGCGCCCGTCACTTGCTTGAGAGCTGTTCGCCGCGCATGGGCGGGAGAATGTCTCTAGGGGGCTCGCCTCCGGTTTATATGCCGCCCAGCGCGAAGCTCAGGAGAGTTCAACGCCTGTCCAACTCAAAGCCACCCCCGGTCATGTGTACCTCGTTCGGTAGGTGCAATGGGAACGACGCCGAACCTAACGTCCAAAGGAAGCGACGGCGCGGCATCGCGAGGGCGTGCGGTCGACGTCTGGGTGCATGGGACGGTACCTCGTGAGATCGCGCGGTCGCACGTCCGGTCAGTCGCGGACGCCTGGCAGGCCTCAGGACGGAGTGTTCAGTGAACGTGGGCTGCGGATTCCCGTTCACGGGCGTCGATCGTATCTAGAGAGGACGGAAGCCAGTTTGCGGCCGAAGCTCAAAGTGCAAGAGGATGATGAGGCCGGGATTGACGCACGCGTGCGATAGCAGGACGAGAGCCGTCGACGATAAAATGGTGGGTCTGGGGACGGCAGCGGGAGGGCTCGGGTCTGTTACGGTCGGTTGCGAATCGCATCGTGCTGTTTCCTCCCGGCTGTGCCACGAGTCCCGACGACGCGAGACATATAGCAATCAGTGGCAGCAGCGTCGTTCCGTCGCTCGTCGCAGTCCAAGGTGGACCCGCCAAGTCGCAGGGGCGGTGCGAATAAGTCACGCTGACACTGCCCGATGCCCGACAGAGCAGTGAGTCGGTCGCAAGAAGCGTGAGCGAAATACCCTTTCCTGAGCTGCTCGCGGACTGCACCTTCGCCACGCTGCATGGACGAAGTGTACGTTAAAGGTTGCTTCGAGCCGTCGTTGTGAGCAAAGCCAACGCGACGGTGGTGCGCAGCATGTGCCTACTTGCTGTGCACAGGTAGTACCTATGTTGAGTCGCGGATAGTGTAGATGCCGTTCGCGCGGACCGACTCGGAGGCCCTTGGCTCCGCCCCACAAAACACCAAATGCCGTAGACAACGGCGCGGTTCAGACCTCTCGCATTATCCAAGCGGACCTAGCTGCGAGGGTGTATGTTGCAAACGAATGCATTATCGAAGCATATCACTCTACCACGTTGCTGCAACGGTACGCACCCGTCCCAAGCGGGTCACAGCGACTCGATCTTGCCCGGCCAAAACGCGGGCCCATCCTTATTCGCCCGGTACCAAGGTTCGTCGTGCGCAAGAACCACCCGGACGCGCGGATTCCTCTCCATGAGCTCCCGGATCCTGCGGATGTGCTCCTCCGCCGCGGGGACGTCGATGTGCGCACATCCGAGATGGGTCGTCTTCGCGATCTTGCCCTCCCCGGTGATGAGCGACCAATGGTGCGCGCTGTCGCCCGCGAGGTAGATCCAGCCGCCGTCCGGGGAGGTGCGCGCGAGGAGGTTGACGTGCCCGGGGAAGTGGCCGGAGCCCGCGTCGACGACGTACAGGCTGCCGTCGCCGTAGAAGTCGAGCGCGTGCGGAAAGGGCCCGATGGGCGGCCAGCTGGCCGGGTCCAGGAAGCGAGTGCGGCCTTCGGGTGCGACCTCGGTGGAGACGACGCCGTCCGGGTTCTTCGGGTAGCCGTCCTCCAGCAGAGGACGGGCGCGCTCGCCGACGAGGACGGTCGCGTTGGTGAACGGTCTGTGGTCGCCGGTGTGGTCAAAGTGGAGGTGGGAGTAGCAGATGTACGTGATGTCGCTCGGCTTGAGCGGCCCTTTGGAGAGGGCCTCCGCGGCGTCCTGCGGGACGTCGATGCGGAAACCGAGCGTTTCTGTGACGTACTTGACGTTCTTGGGCGGAGGTTCTGCCAGTCCTTCCGGATGCCGAGGTCGAAGAGGAACGTCTCCTGCCTGGACGAGTGGCGGATGAGGAAGAAGAGCGCGGGGGCTTCGGCGCGTTCGTCCTCTTTGGCACCGTCGAGGATCCAGCCAAGGGGAACGTCGACGCTACCGGCGATCAGGGCAGAAACGTCGCAGTAGGCTTGGTTAGCTCCTGGCAAAGGAAGGCTCATGATGACACGCTGCTGGACAAGAGTTCTGGTCAACGCGGCTCCGGCGGTATGCGGGGAACGCAACGCTGTACAGTACCTCCTTACCTTGATCTGGTCAACGCAGGGAATGCGAATCAAGTAAACGGCAATGCGCGTCTTTGAAGTATCCTGCAAACAAATGATTTCCGACGGGCAATCGCCACGATATCGATGTCGGTGTGGTGCTTGGCCCTAGGCCTGGTGGACGATGGCGGGATTTGCATAGCGTCATGCTGCTGTGTACTTATAATTGACGGCCTCGGCGAGTACAACACATGATGGCGATAGCCGATCATGGTCAGTGAACGAATGTACCAGAAGTCAACGCTACAACCGCCGCTGCTTTATCAGCACCTTCAAACTGCCAGTACTTGTCCACCGGGTAAGTACATGGGCTTGTCGGTCAAACAAAACCACATAAGGTATACTGTAGTTGCTATGCGGCATGCCTCTACACTGTTGCAGCTCACTGGCCTTGTAAAGGATCCGCCTCAATTGAAGCAACAAGTTACAGAAAGTTGACAGAGTTCCGCATGTGACGCTAGGCCTAGCAGTATGTATTGCTCGGTCTTTTCCGAAGGGGGTTGGGCGCTTTCACTGCTGTACCGCAGAGACTTTGATCACGACTGCCATCATCGGAGGAGAGAATTGCGTAGCCTGTGCTCATACCTACGACGACGATCTCGAAAGTATGTAGGGCGAGGTCGCGAAGGCCAAGAGCAGTGTACAACTATTGTACGACTGCGATCGACATCGATGAATACTGTGGATTAGCAAGCACTTCGGTCAGATGACATAGCGATGACATAGGCCGTTCCGGATCCTTGTCTTGCCCTCATCGATATCGTGCAAGTAACATCAACAAGTTCAACGGCCTCATCACACCGAGTGTCGGTCAGATATAACTTGAATACGTCGCAGCCTAACAACACTCAGCGGCACCGACGCACAACCAACCTCAACAGCCATGTCGAGTCTTGATAGCACCAAGTACGACTCATCAGACCTGCGGGGCTCTTACTCCTGGACGGAACCCCTCAAAGGGATCTACTATGGCCCCGGTTCCGTCAAGACGGCTTTGCCCAAGCTTCTCGACATCCTTGGCGCAAAGAAGGCCCTCGTCCTCACTGGCCGCACTCTCCATGACAAGGTGTGTACAGGAAGTGTTGACACCATCGGCCGACTGCTAACGCTGCACTCTTGATGTCTGACCTCACCTGCAGACCGACGTGGTCAAAACAGTTGAGAACATCCTCAAGGAGCGCAACGCCTACGGCGCCACGTTCTACGAGATCGGCCAGCATGCACCCATCGCAGGCATCAGGAACGGTCTGAAGCAGTTCAAGGACGTCGGCGCAGATGTTATCGTCAGTGTCGGTGGCGGCTCCCCCGTCGATGCCGCCAAAGCTATCCTGTACTTCCAGCAACAAGAAACCGGCGGCCCGTTTCTTAAGCAGATCGCCATCCCCACGACTCTCAGCGCGGCGGAGTATACCGTATGTGCGGGGAGGTCGAGTCTATAAGCCACATGCTGAGGATTCGCGTAGGCTGGCGCAGGATATACAAACGATGAAGGCTTCAAAGCCGTAGTCACTTCACCCGAACTCGTGCCCGCAGGCATCATCCTGGATGCGGAGCTCACTTTGACGACTCCTGAGCGTCTCTGGTATCAACGGTTTCGCTGTCTCAGCCTGATGTAGGACTAACCGAATTCCGCAGGTTGTCGACAGGTCTGCGCGCTGTCGACCATGCCGTAGGTACGACCGTCGACGGTAGCACCGACGCTAAAAGTACTCATGTTCGTCGTAGAGAATTTGTACCGGCCTCTTGTACCCCCACCCATCAAGCATATCTGCTATGCTGCGCTCGCCGATCTGTTCAAGTATCTCCCCGCCTCGAAGGCAAACCCGCAGGACGTCGCTGTGCGCCAGAAGCTGCAAATCGCGTCGTGGATGAGCCTGTGGCCGCTGAAGACGGAGAAGTACAGGTGCGATCGCGGTGTTGTCATCGAGTTCACTGGTGAGGTCTGAGAAAGCGGGTGAATACAGCGCGCTCGGACTGTCGCATGCGCTCGGGCACAAGCTCGGAGCCCGGTACAGCATCCCGCATGGAATCACTTCAGTATGTTTTGTGTCATCCGACCTCCCTTCTCTGCTGACTTGACAAATTGGATGCAGTGTCTCACCCTCGCTCGCGTGGTTGCACTCAAGGCGGAGACAGCATCCCAAGAGGACAAGGAGTGGCTGGCGGGAGCGCTCTTCTACTTGCGCAAGCCGTCCACCGGCTCCCTCGAGAACGACATCCTCAAGCTCTCCGCCGAAATACAACGGTGCGTACACGACGTCTTGACCTTGCTTTGAGCCACGCTGACGCGTGCACTCTCAGGCTGGTAGACGACCTCGGACTACACTCGACGCTCGCGGAGTACAAGGTCCCGCGCGAGGACGTGCCGCAGATCGCGGAGCTCGCTGTGGGCACCAAGGATGATCCAACCTTGCCCAAAGTTGTGGCTCTGTTGGAGTCTCTATACGCGTAGGGGACGGTAATTGGAAAGAGAACCGTCCATGACCAATGTCTAGGTTTGGTCATAGGTACTGCGCTGCGCCCAAGTCCATAGAAAGGGATTGTTTCGGAACCGGTGTCTCCGCGATGGCCGGAAGGGAAGTATTCATGTTATACACGAAGAAGCAAATGCAGGAGTTTGCAGTCTCACTAAGGACTTCCCCGCTGCCGAATGAGCCAAGGTGCATCGACAAGTTTCAGTGTGGCCAAGCGATCCCGAAGCCTGCGGCGCTTGTGCTGGCAGCAGCGACTTCATCGAGCATTGTAGGCGGTCATAGTCATGAGGTCCAACCACCCACAGCCTGAGTGGGCTTCTTGCCATTGTCCGATAGGCGCACTTCTCGTGGCCGATCTCCATAGCGGCCAGAGAATAGTAGTTGTTGTTGACTGCGCCTCAGTGATTGCGACTACACCCAAGTTGTACGAAGCTACGAAGACCGCGATACAGCCAGTGACTCTAGGAGCTTTTCGATACGGTCCATCTGTGCGGCAAGCGTCGCGAGCTTGTCTTCCACAGCAGAAAGTCGTTCCTCCGTGTTGTCCTCCTCTTCTTCCTCGTCGTCGGGTGGTGCGGTGCAGCGGACTAGACTATGGTCCGAACTATGTGCGTTCACCTTGATTCCGCCTTTCTCTTCGTCGCACGTTTGACAAATGAAGACGTTCGAATCAACTGGGATACGACGTCAGCGGTCAGGCCATAGCCATAATCTGGATTCGGCAAGAAACGCACCTGGGCAGTCAATGCAAAACCAGCATGGATAGCTGATGGTGGATGCGCAAGAGACGCAGGTTGGAATGACGGCCTCGTCATGTTCGTGAGAATCAGAGTCGGCGGCGTTCGCCGCCTCCTCTCGCGGTCGTGCGATAATCTTATTCCGGTCTGCAGGTGGGTCTTCGTGGACTGCATCAGGTTTCTGTGCGCTCACGACCCTGTCAAGGAGCTCCCTCGCATGCTCTAGACCAGCATCCGCTGCTCGAAGGATCTTTCCGATGTCGCGATATTGGTTGATTACGCGCCGTACCTTCACGAAGTCGTGTGTGGGCTGGTGGGGCTCGGTAATGTCGTCGCGGATCTCGTTCGTGACGACAGCTTCCCTACACTCTGGCTTGTCGCAGAAATCCAACGTCCAGCGCGTGCCGCACGTCCGGCACATCAGGCGCGCTCCGTAGATGTATTCGCGACAGACATCACAGAGGGCGCTGCATCATGGGTAAGTGGAAAGGGTATGAACATCCGGCAAGGTGTTACACGTACCTATGGCGCGGGATGCGCCGCAGATGATAGTCGCTCAGCGTGTAGAAATAACGCACGTCTTCAAAGGTACACGTGCTATCGAGGAACGCAAACCTATCGAGGTCGGCCGCGGTTAGCTGATCATCCTCCTCGCGTTCAAGGAGCTCAAGGTATTCTTCCTTGATCTTGCGGCGCTCCTGGATGTTCGTCCATGATAAGGTCCTTGCGCGTACCTCGTTGCGGACGGCCGTCAACGCGTACTTCCATAGAGCACGGGCCTTATTCGCCTCAAATTCGGAAGGACTGGGGCGAGCAACAAGGGCTTCGGGAGTCACTCGTTTGAAGAACTGGAAGGGGTATGGTTTGTCGTCCTCGCTGTAACCCCAATTTCCGAACAGTCTTTCTCCTTCTTGATCAAGTGCGCCGGTGAAGTAGGTCGTGCGGATGCGTGCTAAGGCATTCTTTCTGACAAAGGTGTACTTGACTGACCCATCGTGCTCAACTTGATAGCCGCCAGTGATGTTATAGTCGATTCCAGCAGCTGCCACGCTATTAGCTTCGAAAGTGATATGGTCCGCAGAGGCATGGAAGCAGAAAGATAGCATCGGAGCGACCGGCCAGCGTTCTGCGCCAATGAAGCCATGCCATCTGCCCAGACTGAACGAGATAGCATGAGTATTGGATACTGAGGGGGGCATCGGTAACATTACATTGGTTTCACGATTTCGCCAGCTTGTGCGTCTTCCGCGGTCAAGACGTCGTCCGGCGCCTTGTAGATATTCCCGGCGGGGAAAGGATAGTTAAGGAGTTCGTTCGCGTCGATCAGTTGGTCTTCGTCCTCTTCTGCGTATTCTATCTCGGTGAATTCGAGATCTCGCAAATTCTTGAGAGACCAGAACTGTGTGCCGTCATGCCAGTAGTCAAACTAGCCGCCCACAAATGGTCAGTAAAGCGGAACGCTCGAGATACTGACGTTGCGATACGTTACCAATTCGCTGGCATGGACTTTGAACTGCTGTGCACGATCGAGCTTCTGCTGCTTGAATAATGCTGGAGGAGGTCGTAAGCGTCAAATACTGCCGTCGAGCAGCGCCACGAAGGACAGTACCTTCCAGATCGCCATGACGGTAATCCACTGCATCAAACACCCAGACAATGGTGTCGGCAGAGTCCAACAGTTCTTCCTTGTGCAGAATTCGTCGCTGGGCAAGGCGGAAGAGTTCGAAGTCTCGCTTCAACAGAAGATACAACAGCGGGAAGAGGGACTAGACGGGTTTATAAGAAGGGGCCCAGTGCATCATTACAGAGTGTATCTCACCTTCTCGATCCTGCCGGGGCCCGTTATCAGAGTGAGGGTGTCCATCGCATCGATGTCATAATGCACAGTGTCCAAACCCTCTCGTAGGCGTTGCTCTTCGGCGTCCACATAGGTCTGGAAGCGGTCCTTGAGCGCCTCTGATTGGTACTCCCCGACGAAGGAAGACGTCAGCGTGCAGACACGCTGGTAAACGGTCTCGAAATACTTCTGCACTGCATGTACGTTGGCGCCAAGGATCGAAGGACGCATGGAAAACATCTTCGCAAACATGTTCGTGATCTCGTCTCTGTAGTGCGTCGCAGTCATCCGCCATCCTATGGTTCGGACGGCATGGTCAACACGACATAGAGTGGAAGAGACTGCGCAAGGTTACCTATTGCCCAGTAGGCGAGCCAATGCAATAGACTGATGCCGGGAATCAGCATGACACATAGCTCAGTCGATCTGACGGTGCATTGCTCACCTCCAACCCTGCGGACGTGCAGACGTGAACTGGTTGACTTCGGCGATGGTGATGAAGCCGGACGCGTCGTCGTCAAATGCCTCCGATATGGCTTGCAGATTATTGATGTTGATCCATTCGAGGGCCCATTCGTCATCGTTGTTGATATCAATCGTGAGCAATCCGCCCGGGTGGCGCTTCTTGCTTTCAAACCGTTGCCTGTAGTACTCGCGGAGGGCATAAACGAAGTGTCGAGCCTTAACATGGCCGGGCCAGCGCTGGTTCGGGCGCCTGTCAGTCGCGTGAAATAGACGGTAATAAGGACACGCCTACCATCTCTTTCCAGATATCGTGGATATCCTGTGAGCCGAGTTAGAAGACAACGTAGGCGAAGCACTCGATGTACTACACACGGGGTCGATGATCCTGTCATGAGGGCCAGACGTCACCGCTTCGATGACACGGTCGCCTTCGTGGTGCATAGCACGATGTAACTCGGCCGCAAGCTCCCTCTGCTGCATCTCAAACTTGCGCTCGAACACTTCGAGATTCTTCGTGATAGCAACCTCCGGTGTTTCCGCAAGCTCCAACTCGAGTATGTCGACGGTCTCCGTGTCGGCTTTGGTCTTGGGCTGTAGCTGCATCTTGTGCTCGGGAGGATCCCGTTCCTTACGCTTAGCGGACGTCGCCGTTGGTGTCGGCTTGAATTTCATCAGCTCCGCCAACGTCGCCTTATTACTCAGGACCGCGTCGGGCCCCCCCTTCTTCTGGACAAGCGCAGCCAGTTCTCGCTGCTCCGGATTGACTGCGAGAGCGAAGAACTCGAGCATAGCGCTGATTTTGGTATCGAGCTCGTCGAGCTTCCGGTTAGCGTCGTCGACCGCCGCACCAGTGTGTATAGCGAGGGCGAACGTGAAATCCTTTCGTCGCTTGGCGAAGAGGTCGATGTATCCTTTGAGCGTGCCGTCCCAGACGGAGCCTTTGATGACTTTGACGATGAGCCGCTTCTTCGCGTAGGTGTCACAGGCATTCCCGCAGGCCCTAATGTCATCAGCGGTCTGCTTCACGAGTTCTTGCATGCGCGCTTTGATAGTCGTACCATCTGGACCAATAGATTCCTGGTCCTTGATGGATCGCAGCCTATGGCACTTTTCAGTCACCGACAAAAGGGAAACAGTTCACGTCTACGCACTGCAGCAACGCTTCCATCATATCCTTCATCTGAAGGAAAAGCGAGGCAATCTTCTTATCGTTGTCCCGCCGTTTCAGATCGAGCTCAACAACAATCCGAAAAGCGCCCACAGCCACTTTCAAGGAATCAGCAAGGAGCGCACCCGATGGAGCCAGCGCAGACGCACCTCCTATGAATGGGTGAAGTTTTGCTACCTCGTCCAGTGCTTTAAGAAGCCCAGGAAGGTTATCGACGAGGGCATTCACGCCCGTCCTAATGGCTTTCATCGCGTCGCTCTCGTAAGCGGTCTTGAGAGGTGACGCTAAGGTCGAACTCTGGATGTTCGAAACATCGGTTTTGATGGCTCCAAGCAAATCACCTTGCAAAGAAGCGTTGTAAATATGGCATCCCTCCCATGCCAGTGCGGATCTGAACCTACCGGACTTGTTGACGATACCCAGAGATCGGGAGCTATTGTAAGACTGGAATCCCTTCTGCGCGCCGCCGAGGGCGTTGAAGGCGCCGTCCAAATGTTCTGCTACGTCGCCATCCTCCTCGTCGCTTGGCGACCCTTTTGAAAGGGAGATAACAGGAGGAATAGAAGGAACGTCATTCCCTTCGTATTGATCATAGCTCGCATGCGGCCCGCTGAGATCGGGTATGGGCATGTTGACCGATGGCGTTGGCATGTCTTGTACTGCGTCCGCCGCAGCTGTGGGTGTTTCCGTGCCAGGGGAGCTGGTCGCCTTGTGTTTGCTAGGGAAACTTGGCATTGGAAGGCGGTGGTCTGTAAGTTGTGCAAGGACCGACAGTCGCCCCCTCTATATAGGTTCGCAGGCAATTGCAAACTTCGCGGCTCAGCCACGACCCAGGCGGGACCATTATTGGCACATCGTGTGATCAGCGGGGATCGATGTGGCAGAGCGCGCACCCTCGGTCTCGCACCCTTGGCCGCGGCGGTCGCCCTCGTCAGATTGCAAATCCGAAGGCTTAAAAGACGCGCGTACGATTCAATCACTGATCTGAGAGGACTGATCGCACCTGTACTATCGCGTGCACTGGATCCAGCCTCGGATGTGCCTAGCACTGCGTGCATTCGAGAAGCAAGATACAGCTCGTCCATTCAACTACTCGGTCGGCCCATATAGATACTATGTGACATGGTGCACATACTATAGCAATTTCCTCTGATGAGTAGGAAGGATGAGCAACGGGCATTGTTTAGCAAACTGAAGAGCGGAACTAGCCGGAGCTAGGGCGTACCTGAACGATGACAGCTGCTGCTTGGCTGCTGCAACGCGTGGCGGAAGAAGTCCCCTGCAGGGCGCGCGATGTTGAAAGTTGGTGCGTCTTCACGATTGAAACCGTCTGATACCTACACCAACAGCATCGCCCAAGCCCCAGGAAATGTATTGCACGTCCCACGATCAATCATTGGCGCTGCATCTGTTACTAAAAGCGAAGATGGAATGGGCGCGTTGTCGAATATCGGACTTGACTTCGAAATGGCGCACGCAAACATGCCCACCTCCGGAGTTCCGGGGATTTCCTTGCGTCGAGTCAAAGTGGTCAGTGAGCGTGCTGATGGCGCTGCGCGTCGGATATCGAATGCAATTGCGTTTGAGGCGGGCCCGAGCTCGGCGTCTCAGGCCTCAATGTCCGGGTTGATGCATTGCTCTGTTTTCTGTCTTAAGATAGAGATGAGTGGCTCAAAGAGCCGGTGAAGGTGAACAGCCCGAGTATGTCCGTGATGACCTGGACTGTACAGTCCGTATGATATTTCAACGTACTGCTTGAATGGCTGTTGCACTTCGTCCTGTAAGCTCAGCAGCAAATGGGTCGTCGCACATCTAGATTTGCTGCGGCGTCACGATCTTCGAGAGCACGATACACAAGCATGCGGCATACAGCAGAGTATGATTGCAAAAGAAGCAGCCGTCCGTGGTCGTCGGGAGTGAGGCTTTGAGATTGCCCGCTAGCTGCAGAAACGCACCGCCGATGCGCGGGCGTGAGAATATTTATTCACGAGCCGCACTGTGAACCTGACGGTATGTAACCGCCCGCTCTGTCGAGGACCACCATTGTACTAGTTAACACTCATGCACCTTATCTATTGCCACCCAACGCACTGAGTGTACAATCGGCAAAACAACCAGAAGTTACGCGCTCCTTTCGCGCGGCCGAGTGCTAACCCAGGCTAAAACACTGAGAGGAACGCGTTGCTGGGAGGCGATGGACGTGGCCGTTCTCGCCGAGCGTCCTTGGGAGGTGGACGTCATATGTTGCAAGCCATCGTGGTGGCCAAGTCGTACTCCTGGACGGAACCGCTGAGAGGGATCTTCTATGGGCCCGGTTCGATCAGGACGGCTTTGCCCAAGCTTCTCGCCATCCTTGGCGCGAAGAAGGCCCTCGTCGTTACTACCGCACTCTCCATGACAAGGTGTGTACAGGCAGTGTCAATATCATCGGCTGACTAGGAACACTGCGCTTTCTATGTCTGGCCTGACTTGCGGACCGACGTGGTGAAAACAGTTGAGAACATCCTCAAGGAGCGCAACGCCTACGGCGCCACGTTCTACGAGATCGGCCAGCATGCACCCATCGCAGGCATCAGGAACGGTCTGAAGCAGTTCAAGGACGTCGGCGCAGATGTGATCGTTAGCGTCGGTGGCGGTTCACCTGTGGACGCCGCCAAAGCTATCGTGTACTTCCAGCAACAAGACCCCGGCGGCTCGTCTTTCAAACAGACCGAGATCCCCGCCACTCGCAGCGCGGCGGAGTATACTGTAAGTACAGGAAGTTGTGTTCATAAGCCGGTCACTGAGGATTCGCGTAGGCTAGCGCAGGATGCACAGATGAGGGAGGTTGCAAGGCTTCTCAGACCAGTTCGTAGCCGAGTTGGGTTTACCGAATGTCACGCGCTATTTCTTGTTACCGACGCGATCATTTGCCACACTATACATGGACAGGAAATCAATGGTATGCGGCAAATCGAACACACAGACCTGTCAGTGCATCAGGCCGGGGGCGCCGCAGAGGACGAAATACCGTGACTTTCACGTGAGGCCACGAGCACGTTGACTTTGTGACGGTGTCGCTCGAAGGCGTGTCGTCTGCTTTGCAGCCTTGTCTCTCGGGCCCCAACCCTCCTCTTCGAAACGCGGTATGAGTCTCCATGCTGGGGTGATATATGAACGCGCTGGACTTGACACTGACAGCATTCGAAGGCACGCCCAGGTGCTCCAGATTGTGGACTTTGCCTTGGACACTGGGCTCGAGTACCTGTCGGAGTATACTCCTGCAGCCCAGATTCGTGGCCATGATCACTATATATATATATGTCTGCTAGCTAGTATTGGAGGCGAAGAGATTCGTGCACTCTCTGACAGAGTGACATATCTCCGTCTGACGTCTGCTGAGGCTCTGGTCTCGTGCTGCAAGCTGGATTCGCCAATGCCTGGTCTCGTCAATGCCACCTTCCTCCCATGCCATCTGGCGGTGGCTGCGAGTCTCCCAAGCGAGTACTGTTGTCTGCATCGCCCGCGAATGGCATACTTCCTGACGTGGTCATCGTGTTCAAAGTTGGTTTGGACAGCATAAGTACAACCCCAAGTTCTCTCATCCATCATCCACATCATACGCTGCCAGACCTCGAAGCGCTTTTGCCCCATGTCGTCTGCAGCTAGTCTCGAGTCGAGTCATGTCCCAACCTCCTCCAATGTCGTACACATTCACGACTCTGCGGTCAAAGTCTTGGTAGACACTCAATCCTCTGTCCAGCCCCACGAAGGCTCAAAGGCTTTGAAGGTGTTTGACCGGTCTTGTATGTTCATGCTCCCTGACGTACGTGCAGTAACTCACGCTCAAGAACATAGGCAAAGTACTGGACATGATCAAGTCAGATGCTGCCACCGTGCAAAGTGCTGTCTCACTGTTAAAGCCTGCATACGAGAGCGACACTATGACACTCGTACGGCAAGGTGTTAACATGTTGATTGACAGCCTTCCAGGTCTTCTTCGGGCCTTGGACACAGTGGCAAAGCTGCATCCGTTCATAGGCGGTCAGTCTTCATGGTGAAAATCCGGCTGTTCGTTGATGATCCTGTTGCATACAGTCGCAGTAGGCGTCTTCAATTTTGTTATCAACCTCAACCTCAAGCGTTTGGATAACGACAAGAAGAGGGCGGCACTTTTCCTGCAAATGAAGGATATAATGGAGGCGTTGCTGCAGTGCGTGCCACTCCCACTCTGTGCCCCTCACTCTAGATCTGACGGTTTGCGAAGGTTAGAAATCATTCACGACCAAGATTCCATTGGCGCTGGTGGTGTCACAATCAAGGCACACATGCACAATCTCATCAAGCTTGCCGCGGATGACATCACATCTTGCGGAAATGCCTGCGATGCCTACAACAAGAAGCACTCGATCTCGAAGGTCTTCCAAGTGCATGATTGGGAGAAGAGGTTTCAGTTCTATATCGATCACTTCGCGGAGCGGCGCAAGGCTTTCTTGTTCGCGCTTGCCCTCCACACCGGCGCAGCCGTCGACACTATGAATCGCACAGTGGACGAGCTCAACTCCAAGATGGACGCCATCCTTGTGTACTTCAAGGAAGCATCCGATGGCGACACTAAGCGCAACGAGTTCACTGTGCTTGTACAAGAGAAAGGTGGTCCCGCCACAGTTTTGGGCAACACGAAACTTCTGCGCGAGCTCCTGAGGTCCGATCAAGGTGGTGGCATTCAACAACACATCGGAGACATAGAAAACATTGACTCTCAGCGCTTGGACGATGACAGCCTGAGCCGTGTCAAGAACGACCTCCTTGAAAAACCCGAGGTTGCAATGCAGAAGAATCTGGAGGTATTCGGTTGCAAGCTTCGCATGCAGCAAAAAGAGTCCGAAGAGGAGATGCGCAGGATGGTGCACCACGAAGGTGATCACGTCATCCTGGCAGTGACTGCCAGCCCGCATGATAGGATTATTGACCCAGTATGTCTTGATTGCGGTGATCTAATGTCAAGCGAAGTGTTCACTGAGCAACTCTCTGTCAGGACATACATGAGATCTGGAAGGAGATGGTAAGCACATCACCTTTCATGTCTGCACTTGCGGAAGAGTGCATGGCTAACATACCATTGTAGCAGTGGCCAGGGCACGTCAAGACCCGGCATTTCATTTTGGCCCTGCGGGATTACTTCCGTGAGCAAATCGAGTTGAAGAAGGATATCGCGGGAGATCCCAGTTCATCTCGAGTCCCAGATGATGATGAATGGGCTCTGAGATGGGTGGATATCAATAGACTGCCGGCTATCGCTGAAGCCTTCGACGACGATGCCTCCGGCTTCATTACCATTGCCGAAGTCAACCAGTTCACGAACGTACGCCCGAAGGGATGGAGGTGAGTGCATTGCGGCCTCCCTTGTGAGATAGCAGAGTTGTTTCTGACAACGGATCGTTGCGCTAGCCTACTTCGTTGGCTTGCTTACTGGGCCATAGGTGTGAGATTCACAATCCGTCCCTTTTAATTATACCGGGCATGAGATAGGATGGCAGATGACTACGGCATACTACATACAAGAAATCAACTGCATCCTTGGGAATATGTTCTCGCTGGAGCGCGTCGTTCACCGGGGAAACGCTCGAGCGGTGCAATTGTACCTCTTGAAAATTTACCCGTGTATCTGCTTGTTGACAATGTCCTTCGTGTGTACGGTACAGTCCGAATCTCTGAGAGACCGCTTCCAGAGCTATGTCTCTGCTGAGGAGCAACAGCTCAGAGAGGGTCTGGAAACTGTATGGTACAACATCGATGCAGTAGACACCGTCAAACTGGTCATGGGTCCTGGTAGAGTTGAAAAGGTTCGTCCCTGTGTTCGAGGTTTAAGTGACTATGTATCAGCATGCTGATGTATGGTGCCCAAGTCACTCTTTCCGGTACTGTACCTGTTGTTCAAGCGTGATTTTGAGATATTTCGTCTATGCCACAGGGTTGTCCTCAACAGGGACGAATTATGTGACTCTACAGACACCATTGAGTGGGTGCTCGATGCGGTCCACCAGCGTTGCACACACCTTTCCGGTGAGCCATACACTCTATAGCAGATGTATATCTTCCTGACCTATATTAGTGCTCTTCAAACAGCGGGGATCGAGTGATGCATCACAGCTTAGGACATATGCTAGCGAATTGGTGAGTACGATTATCATACATCGTGGGCGGTGAGCTCTCACTGCCCGATTTGTCGATCTGATACAATGGCCAAATAATTTGAACAGTACAACAACTGGGACGACTGCGAGAACTTCGTGTCCTTGAAGAATCTGCGCACACTTGAATTCGAGGAGCATGAGTGTACAAAAGAGGACTTGGACTTGGAATGCAGTTGCCTCTGGGCCGCCAATGAACTCCTCAAGTACCCGTTGCCGGCTGACGAACTGGTGCTCTACAACATTGCTGTCGAAGACTCCCACTTCGAGGGCGAGAGCAAGGCCAACAAAGCAGTTTGACCCATGTGAGTGATCCATCTGGACTAAACCTGCATCTCCCATATGCTGAGCTTGGAGCACAGTCTGGGAAGATGGCACGGCTTCGCGTTCCAGAATGGTCTGCCCATATACCCGATGCTTTCTTTCCGTTTCCGTGTCTCTCCAGATCATGCATGCTATGAAGCAACAGAGGTTGCTGCTGATGGCACTCAATATACCGTTCTTGGTGGATACATGCTCCAGTGCGACGACACTGTCGAGTACAAGTTTACCTGGATGTATGCAATGGGACTCCCGAAGGCCTACTTCTCGGGGATCATTGACGGAGACGTCGGCAGACTGTCAGGCAGCTGGGGCTTCGACGAAGATGACACACCTTTCCAATTCCTTTTCTTCAAAGACGTCCCCCCGGAGGTTGTCGTTGCACGCCCATTGGTGTTCGAATTTGAGGAGAACTGTTAGGACCGTGCTGGCATAGGTCCGGGATGCAGAGTTCCGGAGCGTGGGAAAGTCGGAGTACAGAGTCCCGGACGGAAGCGCAGCACAAAGAGGACTTCGGCGAAGCTATTAGCAACGCACCTGAGAACCTCCTGAGGTGTCCTCAATTTACTGGAGTTACCGGAGTACGGAGTTGTTGGAGGTAGGGGAGGTAGGCGGAGATAAGTCGGGAGTTATAAGGGATAGGTCTGGAGTTACAGGGAATAGGTCCGGAGTTAAGTCCGGAGTTAAGTCCGGAATTATGGGAGACAAGTCCGGAGTTAGGTCCGGAATTAGGAGGGATAAGTCCGGAGTTCAGACAAGCAGGTCCGGGTTACGGAGGAGTACGTCCGGAGTTCGGACAAGTGGATAAGGAGTGCAGGAGTTACAGATGACGGAGGACAGTGTCGAGTAACGAGGTATCCGAACTGAGTAGCTACCGTATTCCAGCTGAGTATAAATAGTAAGTGGGCTTATTGTTAAGGAGACAATAAGGAGTCCAAGAGGGGATAACGGAAGGCTACAGAGGTGGTCAAGACAATAGGCTTATTGTTAGTGCAGCAATCACGAACGAATGGTGCAATCTGGAATATGAAATGTACAAGTCCGAAAATGCGGAGCTAGAGGTCCGGAGTTGGCAAGTCCGGACCATGGAAAACCGGAGTTCCGGAGCTAAATAAGTCCGGACCGGAGTTAATGGGTTAAAAGCGGAAAATGCGGAGGTAATTCTGGAAAATGCGGAGTTGAGTCCGGAGTTGCACAGGATGTAACAGATGCCATCAACCTCAGCGCCTCCGAGAGATTCGCTGAAT
>CCBP010000274.1:124350-162771 GCA_000765035.1 Trametes cinnabarina | reverse complement strand
AGATGACGAGACAGGACGGGGACGAAGGGGCGAGACATGGTGAGCGCGAGATGACGAGGCAGCACGGGGGCGAAGCGACGAGACATGGTGGACACGAGGCGATGGGGCAGGATGAGCGCGAGGCGGGGAGACATGGTGGATGTCAGACGATGAGGCAGAACAGGCGTGAGGCGACGGGACAATATGAGCGCAAGGTGGGGAGGCAGAATGAGCGCGAGGTGGGGAGGAGGCAAGGGGAGCACTGTGGTCCGGCACCCCGCAAACTTGATGAGATGAGTTTATTTGATATGGAGGTGAGTAACTTACCTTTCAAACGCGCCCCAGAGGTGTGTCTGAAGCGCGAGCAGAGCCTCGTCTATCTGGTTGTATGCCATCCAAGGCTCGCACATTGCGGTATTTTCTTCTCTGATAGACGCACAGCTGACCATAGCGACTGCCAAAAATTGTTCAAATGCTTGGCGTGTAGTAACTGTGTCCTCAGAGGAGACCTGATCCACGGGGGTCATAGAGACTTGCACGTCGGGAGGGTTCACGGACATTTGAACGTCAGGAGGGGATAAGTCATCGAGAAACTGCTGGATATGTTCAGGGATCTCGAAGGTGCTCTCGCAGTCTGAGTAAGGCTGTGAGGCAAGGGAGCTAGACGAAGTGGACGAGTATTCCGTGTCTGCAGAATATCCGGAGGCCATAGCAAGAATGTGGTGAGCGAAGGCAAGGAGGTACCTTTTGCGACGTCTCATCTGAGGCGCCTACAACAGTGACTTCCTGAAATGGAATGTGTCCAAGTACGTGCCCTCCTCAACACGCCTCGTCGCCTCTGACCACCATCTTATCGGCATACAATGACCTCAACCCTCGGAAAAAAGCTGCTTTCTCTTTCTCCTCTTGACCTAGAGCTCCTGCATCAACAAGGCACTGCCGATATGCGCTCAGTCACAGGGAGTCCATTTCCACAACTCTCCCCGGACACTCCTCACCTAACATCCACGCCAATCTCTCCGTCTCGCTCACAAAGTTCATCATTCATATCGGGTCCCGCGTTTCAGTATCAAGAGCTCACGGGCCATCAAGAAGAGCTTCATTTGAGCAGTGTGCGTGGTCAATTGGTTGAGCGAGACCCGGGCGCGCAATCCAAATGGTTTTTCACATGATCTTTTAGCAGCTGATGCCAAGTCCTCACCTTGCTCGCATGTCGCACGATGTTCGTGCCTTAACGCGCACCGCGTATAGTAGCAGTGAGTATAGGGACGCGCTGATGTTGATTGAAACCCTGCGGCACCGTGTCAAGGAACTGGAGACCAGCAACATCGAGCTTGCTGCAACGGCCCGCGCGATGGAGTGAGTTGCACCACCATGACGAGTTACCCAGTAGCAAAAAGTCATTGAATATGAACACACCTAGAAATGCATACAGGCTCCTTCTGACAACCAAAACCACCGATGTCCCATCCGATCCGGCTGCCCCGGGCTCCTCAAGTGCTTCTCGGCTCGGCACCACAGACCTCTCTGATGTGTCTTCCCTTGTCGACGACCAATCACCAGCCTACAACGCTGACAAGCATGGCGACCTCAAGTTCTGGAACAAGTCCTCCTGGGAGCCATACATGCCGCGCCACCACCTCAGCGAGTACTCCCTCTCTGATGGAGTGCCCCGGTTTCTTGAGAACCTGGATGGCACGGTCATGGACAGGAAAGAGTATGAAGATCTGCGCTCGGTCATCAAACGAGCGTTCCAGGAGCTTTACGACCACAACCAGGCCCCAGAAACATGGTCCCGACGTAATCTCAAGGCGCAGAGCTTCGTGCGTATGCAGGTGTACAGGCACTATCCCATGCTTCGGAACTGTGCACGGCATTGGAAAGTGGATGCCCTATGCACGCGCATGTATCCGGACTTCACTCGAGACCGCTCAACCCGGGGCAGTGCTGCGCCACCGAGCCAGGCCAAACGTGAGCTGGAAGGTGAAGCCACGGTCTTGGCAAGACCCGTGAAACGCGCAAAGACAGCTGCGGCCGTCGGGCCTCTGATTCCAACACCTCCGGCGGTATCCGTCTCCGCGCCAGTCGTTATGGTACCCTCATGCACCTGTATGCGCACTCTGCAGCTGATCTTCTTCTGTCTAGCCCTCTGCAGAACCAACACCGACCAATCAGCACTCCGCTAGTACCTCCCAGCCATCCCCTTCTCCTCTGCCCGGCTCTCCCTCTCTGCCCAACACCGCTGCCGCTTGGCCTAGGCCATCCTCTCCGGCCACCGCAGCTTCTGCGGACGTAGGCTCTGCATTCTCTGCGCCAGGTAATTCGTCGGCAGCGATGGAAGCTACGCAGTCTGCGCGCGAAGCAGCACATTGTCCTATCGAGACTCTCGCTCACACAATCTCGCCCTCCGCGTCTGCGGCACCGGCCGCCATCCTGATCGACGATCCACTGTAAGTTCTGCTTCTTATGTTATAACAAGCTTCACGCTTATCTTCCCCGCGCGCGCAGCGCGGCGTTCCGTAGTCACGAAGGCCCCGAGCTCCCTGATTTAGTGGCTCAGATCACTACTGCACCCATCTCGAAGACCAGTAAGCCGTCTGGAAGTGCCCCCGACGCGAACACGTCTGCCTCAACCAAGAAAGCCAACAAGATGCGCCTTACCAAGAACAAAACTGCACGGTGAGCCGTCTTTTACAGCCGATGGCAGTCTGACTTCAACACTTCGAGCAGGAACATATACGCTCACGCGTATTTCAAGGAGCACGCCGGCCTCAGCGCTCAAGAGTTTGACAAGGTGTACAAGGGGCTCGATTCTGCCATTCTCCAGGTACTATGCCGCGCCTTCTCATATCAACTGCTCATTAATCTTACCTGCTATTCATCGCACGGCGCCAGGAGTATCATGCGATGTCAGTCATGCTCGAGTGCCCGCTCCGTGTCCGTCTGTGTTCGCTCACTTATAATACTACAGGCACGTCTTCGCGCAAGACCGTCCAGAATTAGAGACTCCGGACGATGTCTTGGAGGCTTTCGCGAGACTACCATCTGCGGAGTGCCAGGTGTGTTTTTGCTTGAATGGCCGGTACATCTTACTACTATATTATCACTCTGTTTCTACAGGAATACATGGCTCGCATCGGCTCCGCCAATAGCAACAAGAAGGGCAAAGGAAGGGCGCGTGCGTGATGGAGAGGGGGATGTAGCGGAGGAAGGGAAGGGCAAGAGGGAGGGAACGGGGGAGCAGGAGCAGCGTAGCGTATCTGGCGCGATCTGCGCATTTACGGCGCTGTATGTAGAGATTCCGAGCCCGCGGAAATTGGCATGTTGCGCCATATCGCGCATAACAGCCGCATATTGAGCCGGATTGCGCCGTGTCGTGATCTGCGCTAGTGCCAAATTTCTGTCCCAATCTGCCATTTTCTGGCAGCGCGGAGAATGGCAGATTGGGACAGATTGAGCCGGAGCGGTTTTTGACTGGGCTTAAGAGCTTAAGCACCGGATGCCTGGCATCGCGCAGCTCATCCCGATCTTCATAGGTCATGACAACTCATTGTATTTCCTCTGATTGTCGTCCGACAGAAAAATTACACCAGGGCATACCCATGGCCCATTCTACCTAGATTCAGGCTTCTGCGCAAGTCGTTCCTTCTCTATCCCCATCTAGTTCCGGGTGATTACTTCTGCTCGCTCGGGCGTGCGGGGAGTCAGCACCCGGGACCACCCACGCTCATATTGGTTGGCAGGCTTGACGGCCACGCCCAGCTGCTGGGCGGCATAGATGGGCCAGTGCGGGTTCCGGATGGCCTCTCGGGCCAGGAACACCACGTCGGCCTTGCCGTCACGTAGGTACGACTCAGCCTGCTTCGGCTCGGTGATAAGCCCAACGGTGCCAATCGTCAGGTCAGCGTGAGCTTGCTTCAGTGCTTCCGCGAAGGGGACCTGTGACCGGGATGCGGCGTTGAATACGACGGCGACGCTAGGCGGTACACCGAAGACGATGATGTACGTACCTGATATCCTGGGGCGAGTGGAATCTTCTGATTAACGTAGTTTCCGCCCGTACTGCAGTCAACGAGGTCGACGTCCAGCTTCTTAAGCTCGCCGGCCAAGACCTTGCTCTGCTCGATGCCCCAGTACCTCCACTCGCCCGTGGCGGGATCTTGTTCGGGACCCTCCGCCCAGTCCGTTGCGCTAATGCGCACGAACAGCGGCTTGTCCCAAGCCGCCCGAACTTTCTCGACAACTTGAAGGGGGAAACGGATACGGTTCTCAAGGGAGCCGCCGTACTTGTCGGTCCGGACGTTCGACAGCGGGGACACGAACTCGTGCAGCAGATACCCGTGCGCGGCGTGGATCTCGATGAAGTCGACTGCATCAAAGTGCAGTTGTTAATGAACGTGCATACCTGGCGTTGTCAATTCTGCGCACTCACAGCCGACTTCCTTGCACCTCTCGGTGGCTTTGGCCCACGCCTCGAGCTGTGCTTGCATCGCCTCCTCCGTGAGAGCCTTCGGCTTGGGATAGCGGTCGGAGAAGGCAATGTCACTGGGACTGTACACTATAGTGCGCCCGCAAATATGAGCAGTCGACCAGGACCAATCAAAATGGAGCCGCACCGTTATCAGGCCAACCGCCCTCGTCCTCGTCAGCGAAGTCGGTCGGTGTGATGCTTTTGCCCGCCGCATTGGCGCGGACCCAGGGCGCATAAGTCGATGCCTTGCGCCCGGCATGAGCGAGTTGCACGCCTATCTTCGCTCCATGGGCGTGCGCGAAGTTCACGATTCTCTTCAAGGGCGGGATTTGGCTGTCAGTCCAGAGACCCTAGGAAGGCGCTTCAGTTACGGCAAGGTGGCAGGCCATATAGCGGCGATAGGAGAAGCTCACGGCGTCCTCTGGAGAGATGCGACCTTCCGGAGTCACTGAGGTGGCTTCCATGCAGATCGCCCCAAAACCACGCGTGGCAAAGCCCTAGGGGTCATGAGCTTCCGAGATATTGTTGACCCTGAGAAGCTTCGGCCTTACCCCAATGTGTACGAAGTGCCAATCTGTTGCATGCCCGTTGTCTGAACTGTACTGACACATCGGCGACTGGAGAGTAAGCATGTGAGTATATGTATGAAGCGCATATCGCTATGTTGTACTCACGACAAAGATTCTGTTGTTGAACGTCGTGCCACGCAGAGTCAAGGGCTTGAACAGCTCTGGGAGGTCGGCATTCTGAGGGTATAGATCCTACAGGTGCATCTCAGCTGAGCATCGTCGCTCTCATGAGCGATTAGCGTGGAGTGGGTTACCTTGGAATATGCGGTACCAATCGTAGGCTCGTTCAGGGGGAGGAACTGATCAACGCCCGGGACGCGCTTGTTGATGTATGTCATACCGCGCCTCAGTACAGCGGTGCCGCTCAACTGGGCCTCCTCGATGGTTGTCTCGAAGAAGCTGAGGAGCGGTTGAGCCCGAGGTTGGAAATGTCGGAACCTCAGATGGGAGCGGTTGATGCTACGACTTCGGACGAGCGTGGGCAACATCTTCATGTCGATCCTCGGATGTCATGAGTCATCGTGCCGTCTACTTATCTGTTTACTGTAGAACATATAGTCGTATTAAACGGCCGCCATAGTGTGAGCACGACAGCTATGAGACCCCGGATGCCGGACAGCAGCGGGCAAGCTGGGCCGGGAGCGGCGGGAGGTGATATCACGTCGGTCATGCGATGGCGTCATTGCTTCTTCAGCGATCTGAAGCTCAGCCACAACAAGGACATGCTCGATCGTCTCAACTGTGCTTTCACATACGCATTAGCAGGCAGATCAGTACTTCACAATAACTCACCCAACCAGTCTGCCCGACATGCATTCCCATCGTGTCTTCGAAATTATTCTTCAGCGTCATTTGGGACAGGAAGTCACTTTGACCCAAGACAGCTCATCTCTGCGAGTGTCGACCGGTCAGCGATACTATGCCAAAATCGGGAGTGCTAGTGAAAAGGACCAGTACGTCGGAGAAGCCGAGTCGTTGAAGGCTATCAACGCTGCCGCCCCCGGTCTTGCGCCGAACCTCATCGATTGCGGGGTAATCGACTCTGACACCAAAGAGCGCGATAGCGATGTCGGAAGACCGTACTTCCTCTCGGAGTACAAAGACATCGGTTCTCTTACTCCCGCTGCCGCCAAGGTCTTGGGCCGGCGCCTCGCTACAGAGCTGCACGCGTACGAGAGCTCGGACGGTTTCGGCTTCAGCGTGCCCACGTACTGCGGAAGGACCCGTCAGGACAACGGGTGGTTCAAAACATGGCCGGAGTGCTTCGATGCGCTTATAGGAGGGCTTGCAGACAAACTCAGAGCTCAAGGAGGGTACGATGCATTGTGTAAGCAAGTCGATGATGTGAGAACACGGTGAGTCGGCTACACTGCCAGTGGCCCGTTGTATGCTGTGATGCATAACACTGCATGTGCTGAAATAGACATTATCGCGCTCGCAGGGTCATCCCAGCACTGCTTGGACCGCTCGAAGTGAAACCTGTTTTGCTGCATGGCGATCTCTGGGTATGTTTACTTGATCATGCTACGTCTGTGATACCGCATCTGATCAGTCATGACATTCCCGAGCAGAGCGGCAATACTGGTATCGACCGATCTACGGGCGAACCTACAATCTTTGACCCTTCATCCTACTTTGGCCACAACGAGGCAGAGTGAGTAAAGGGATGTTTACGCAGGTGGCACACTTGGCGTTGAGCTCGTCGAGTAGTCTGGCTATTGGACGGATGTTCGGTGGATTACCCGAGTCCTTCTACACGGCATACCATCAGCACCTGCCCAAGTCTGAGCCGCAGGAAGAATACGGACTGCGGCAGGACTTGTACCAGCTATACCACTACCTCAACCATACCGTCCTGTTTGGCGTAAGTCATGCATTCGCATCGCAAGGATCAATGTACTGAGTTTGTCAAACCTTGATGCTCTAGGGTGGCTATGCGAGTACGGCTCGTCAAAAGATAGACCGTCTGCTCAGGGAAGTACCAGATCGGTGAAGAGGAGCTTGATGATGGTTGCGCAATTTGAATGTATATCAGTCTCCTGACGCTCAATTATGAACCTGATATGTTCCCGTAGCATAAGGAGAGAGAACGGTTTGTATTTTCATAGTAACCGAAGGTACACGGAAAGCCCCAGGAAGACACGGTGGACGACCCAAAGACCCGTCATGAAGCCAGAAAGAAGACGAAGCATAACTAAACCCAACAGGCTAGCAGCTCTATATCAATCTAGAACTGTGGCTACAGAGGGTAGGTTAGAAGAGAGGGTGTCTAGATCGTATGTGAAGCATACCTTGACACAGCCGCTCAGTAGGTCGAACCGATGGGGCCAGTCTTGATGTTTGAGAAGGTGACCGACGCGCTAGCCTCGGTCTGCTCAATGGTGGCGGGAATGCCAGAATTGGCCGGGCACGGGCCACGAGCGACACCGGGGTTGGTGGCGGGAACGTCAGTGGGGTAGTCGCTGTCGAGCCAGAGCATGTTGGCGGCGTGGTCGTCCCAGATACTCATGACGAGGGCCATTCCCTTCTGGAAAGAGTTGCCCATCTGCTGCAGGCCGCCGAGCTGCTCGAACGTGTTTGTGTCGCCGAAGACCTGCTTCTGCGCGTTGCAGAACTCATCGGTGATGGAGTCGAAGGTCGCGAGGCCGGGGATGTTGGTCTTCGAGTTGGCGATGACCTTGCCGTTCTGGACGTAGAGGCGGCGGATCTCGGAGAGCGTGCCTGAGGTCTGGTTGTTGTTCGTGTGGAACTGGGTGACGACCGTGAACTTTTGGTTGGTGTTGACGATCTTGCCGGGCCCGAGGAAGGTCTGGTTGCCCATGCGGAAGGAGTTGAAGTCG
This sequence comes from Trametes cinnabarina, assembly GCA_000765035.1. Taxonomy (NCBI): domain Eukaryota; kingdom Fungi; phylum Basidiomycota; class Agaricomycetes; order Polyporales; family Polyporaceae; genus Trametes; species Trametes cinnabarina. The sequence continues at coordinate 154,912 of CCBP010000274.1, read as the reverse complement.
CAACCGTCCTTGTCGCAGATGCCGTCGTAACGTTCGTCGCCGTCGCCGCACTGGGTGCCCTCGCAGCGGGTCTGGCCCGAAACGGAGCAAACATGGGGGGTGACTGCAGCACCGTTCATGTTCGCCTCCCAGATGTCCATCTCGTTACAGCACGATCCGTACTGGCCAGTGCCTGCATTCGGGTCCGAAGGCGAGCCCTCCCAGCCGAGGATGTTGGCCTAGAGATCAAAGGATGAGCGTGTCTCCCAGGAGTCTCGAAAGCAGCCTTACCTCGCCATTGATGAACTTGATGTCCTGTGGGCACTGAGTGTCGCAGTAACCGGTGCCGTACTTGGCGCCAGCCTTGTTCGAAGGGAAGCGAGATTTGCCACCGTCGGCGTCCATCTCGACGAAGTAAAGCGCGCCATTGAGGCCGCAGGGGAGGTTCGACATGTCGACGTCGAAGGTGAACTCCTGGTTCTTCAGGTTGAACAACTGGTAGCTGGCATCGTCCGTGCCCATGAGGTATACACGGGAGCCGATGTTCTTGGAGTACGGGCCCTGAGTCACGAACTTGAGGGTGAGCGCGTTGCCATTGGTCGTGATACCGTAGGTGCCTATCAATGTGGATTGTCAGCGCTTCGAGTAGCATGTAAAATAGTGGTTCGATAACATACCGGCGTAGTCAGCACCATCCAAAGCACAGTTGTTCGCGCAAGTGACGGGGTCGGGGCAGAGCGACGCGTCCCACGTGTTGCCGGTGTAGCAGTTGGTGCTGCTGCCGGTAGCGTGAAGCCAGCGCCAGTTGGAGTCGAGCACGACAGACTGCTGCTGGGTCTGACAGTTGTTGGCCGACGTGCATTGCTGGACAGTGAGGCGAGGGTGGTTCTCAGCCGTCAGGGTGCCGACCTGCTGACCGTAAACGGTCGCCAGGAGAGAAAACGCGAGGAGGGATGCTGCGGGAAACATGCCGATGAAGAAGTACCGAGGACGGGTTGTCGAGAGGCGACTGCTGGCTCGATGGGGATTGTCGAAAAGCCATGCCACCTTTTATACTCTTTTGCAAGCAGCAACGAGGCTCGGATACGTCCCGACGTGTTGGCTGAGCGTGGCGATAGCACCGTACTGCTCGCGATAGGACGCGTCTCTCATCTGCCACAGACGCGTAGCAGGTCGCGTCGTCGAAGGCGTTCAAGAGACTGTAGCGCGCCTCGCCGAAGAGCATCCGGGGGTATCTGTCAAGAAGTGAGTTAGGAACTTGCTTCTTTGAGCGTGTCGGTGAACTGCTGATGAGTCTCCTTACCGAAGAGGTCCCGACGTTTTAGTCGTACACAGGTCTCGAGGATGCTTAGTTATTTTTACAGCACCGTTCGTTGCATGGGTTACCATCCGGAACGGAGCGCGAAGGAGAACTGCTGCCTCCGACTACCAGCCGCTCCCTGCGGTCCGTTGGTGTGTTAACGCTTCCTGCACCTAACACTTCATCCTATCAAATGTCTATGCCAGCCCTCGATGCCGATCAACCAGAAGCATGCACTCCGCCAAGACACGTTTCGGAGAGAGGCAATACGTAGCGCGGACAAACAGGAAGCCCCTCAAGCGGGACCACGGATCGAGATCAGCGTTTCCATCCCGTAGCGTCCAGGCGAGTCGTCAAACATACTGAACGAGGCAGGCGGAATAGTTAATCTTCTGCGCTATGGTGAGACATGAGCATCACATTCAGACAGCTTACCGCTGACCTACAGGTGCTCTACGAGTCGCTGCAGCGTGTACCACTTGCATGTAGCGCGCAGGCCGCAATGTTGTCTCTGCAGCGATACATCCTGCAGACCGCGCACGTCGTCCATGAGGCTCGTGATAGGGCGACTATTCAAAGCCGAATGATCTTGACAGCATAATCAGCAGGTCTTGGCATTGCTTCGAGCCTGAGACAGGAATTCAAGAGAGATAGCCCCGAAGACGACCCGCCTCGAGGGATACCACTCGTGGAGCTGACCGTCGAGACGGAGAGAACAACGACCAGCTTCCCCGGCATGCTCGGTAGGCATTGTCAATACAAACACATGTCCGCCAGTCCCACAGAACGGCTCCGCTGGCCGTTATACGATGGGAAGGCATATTTCCTGTGACCTGGCAGGGGTACGTCCATGTCACTTAGTAACTCCCCGCGTCATAAGGAGACACTCGAGGGCAACTACTGGAGTAGTAAGAGAACGATAGCCGTTAACATTGGTATGTCATTGGAAAGTCTAGGAACTACGGAAAAGGCGTAGAAATTATCTACTTACTAGTCGCCCATTGCGCCTTGAAGCTTGTATCCGCAAGACTAGTAGTACTGCTGAAGTCCTAGCTAAACATACTAGAGTAGTATAGTATATAGCTGACGACATTCAATGATCGCAGGGCTTACCTTGAGCAGATGCTGCCTCGCAAAGCAATGGCTAGGCATTCGCGATTTATGCACGGTACTCAATATCAGTGAGCACATCCGACCGGCGAGTGCAAGTAGAGCCTTGTCTCAGCGGCGCCACAGAATTGGGCGCCTGCGTGAAGTGTGCCAGCGCTTACTTGGCTTGGTCAGCATGGACAAGAACGTCGACGCGTCTCAGGCCACTGTCGGGACGCTCTTCGCCACCGTCCACATCCTCTCTAGCTGCTGCTGCTCCAGCCTCTTTGGAACTCTGACTCATTGCACCATTCTTTGTGTACAGACACTGGCGAATTGGACTCCTCCTTCGCTTGGTATACTGCTACCTCATTTTCTGGGTCACAACAGCCTTTTGTTTGTCTCTTTTAGCTCGTCAGTTGAACTCGAGAATGAGCCAAGGTATGTCTCTCGATATGTTATGCCCTTCGTACACTTGTTCAGTGTGCGAGCGTAAATCCAGACATTGAGGCTACGCAGCCGTCTCTGTACGACGATGGCTATGGGATGGATGGCGAAGGGGAGGAGTACGAGGAGATCACGCAGGAAGATTGCTGGACCGTCATCTCCAGCTTTTTTGACCAAAAGGGTCTCGTGCGGCAGCAACTGGACTCTTTCGATGAGTTCGTCCAGAATACTATGCAGGAACTCGTGGACGAGAATGCGGACCTCATCCTCGACCAAGCCGACCAGCATACTGGGCACGAGTCAGACGTCACCCGACGGTACGAAATCAAGTTCGGGCAAATCTATCTCTCGAGGCCTACTGTAACAGAGGCAGATGGCTCCGTCGTTCCTGTATTCCCCCAAGAGGCCCGTCTGCGAAATCTCACGTACTCCGCGCCGCTATACATCGAGATGAGGAAGAGAGTACTTCTGGGCAGAGAGGACCCTGACAGTGCTACCGGCGATATGATCTGGGAAACTGAGCAGGAGGACAGCCCGGATGATGTAAGAAAGGTTTGGATTGGCAAGGTAAGACTGAGCTTTTCCCGCCTCTCAGGACGGCGGCCTCATCATACAATATGCAGGTTCCGATCATGCTTCGGTCCACCTTCTGCATCTTGCACGGCCTGGACGATGAGGAACTGTATGATCTTAACGAATGCCCCTACGACTCCGGGGGTTATTTCATCATCAACGGCTCTGAGAAAGTTCTTATTGCGCAAGAACGCATGGCGACGAACCACGTATATGTCTTCGCAAAAGCACAACCATCCCCAATCAGCTTCCTTGCAGAGATCCGTAGCGCCGTCGAAAAGGGTGGAAAGACGATTAGTCAGTTTCAAGTGAAGCTTTACCACCGCAGCCAAGAGCGCTCGGTATGTATCTGCTCGCGCGTATCTCACTCTCTAGCTCAACCGTTGGGTTGCACGAATAGCTCGGGAACGTCATGAAAGCCACTATACCTTACATCAAGGTCGACATCCCGATCTGGGTCGTCTTCCGCGCTCTTGGGGTCATCTCCGACCGCGACATCTTGGAGCACATCTGCTACGACATGCAGGATAACCAGATGCTGGAGATGCTTAAACCCTGCATTGACGAGGGCTTCGTAATTCAGGACCGCGAGGTTTGTTCCTCCGTCTACCTTCAAGTTCATTTGAACTCACTTCGTACAGATTGCGCTTGACTACATCGGGAATCGTGGGACTACCACTGGTCTCAACCGCGAGCGCCGTTTACGGTACGCACAGGAGATTCTTCAGAAGGAGATGCTGCCCCACGTCTCGATGGCCGAGGGCTCCGAATCCAAGAAAGCTTACTTCTTCGGGTACATGATCCATCGTCTCCTCCTAGCGGCACTCGAACGGAGAGACCTTGACGATCGTGATCACTTTGGGAAGAAGCGACTTGATTTGGCCGGTCCTCTCTTGGCCAACTTGTTTCGCATGTTGTTCCGCAAGTTGACGAAGGACGTGTATCGCTACCTTCAGAAGGTCAGTTCTTGCGAAACTGTTCTCATTGCCTGGACTGACATTGCCGCAGTGCGTTGAGACTCACAAGGAGTTCAACTTGTCTCTCGCGGTAAAGCACAACACCATCACGAACGGCTTGAAGTACTCCCTTGCGACTGGTAACTGGGGAGACCAGAAGAAGTCGATGTCGTCGAAGGCTGGTGTCTCTCAGGTGCTGAATCGTTATACCTATGCGTCAACATTGTCCCACTTGCGTCGTTGTAACACCCCGCTCGGTCGTGAAGGCAAGATCGCGAAGCCTCGTCAGCTGCACAACACACATTGGGGCATGGTTTGTCCTGCGGAGACGCCGGAAGGCCAGGCTTGCGGTCTCGTCAAGAACTTATCACTCATGTCGTGTATTTCCGTCGGTTCCCTATCTGCGCCCGTCATCGAGTTCTTGGAGGAGTGGGGTCTGGAATCACTCGAAGAGAACGCTCACTCGTCCACGCCGTGCACGAAGGTGTTCGTCAACGGTGTCTGGATGGGTGTCCACCGCGACCCTGCGAACTTGGTCAAGACGATCAAAAAGCTGCGTCGGAAGGACGACATCAGTCCCGAGGTATCCGTCGTTCGCGATATCCGAGAGCGTGAGCTCCGCCTCTACACGGACGCCGGCCGTGTATGTCGGCCGCTCTTTATCGTCGAGAACCAGCAGCTTCTCCTTCAGAAGCGTCACATCGAGAACCTCGTCCGCGGCAAGGAGGACCCGGAGTTCGAGTACAAATGGGACAACCTCATCAAAGACGGTGTCATCGAGTTGCTGGATGCGGAGGAAGAGGAGACGGTGATGATCTGCATGACTCCTGAGGATCTCGAGAACTCCAGACTTCAGGCTGCGGGCATTGACCCCCACGCGGATGCCGAGTTCGACCCGTCTGCGCGACTGAAGGCGCCGACCAACGCGCACACCTGGACGCATTGCGAGATCCATCCTAGCATGATCTTGGGAGTCTGCGCCAGTATCATCCCCTTCCCCGACCACAATCAGGTGAGTTGACATTCTAAATAGTATACTCCTTGCAGCAATTGACCGTGCGATCATAGTCTCCCCGTAACACCTATCAGTCTGCTATGGGTAAGCAGGCGATGGGTATCTACCTCACAAACTTCTTGGTCCGCATGGACACTATGGCGAACATCCTGTATTACCCTCAGAAGCCCCTTGCGACTACGCGATCCATGGAGTACCTCCGCTTCCGGGAGTTGCCCGCCGGCCAGAACGCCATTGTCGCCATTCTGTGCTACAGTGGTTACAATCAGGAAGATTCCGTTATCATGAACCAAAGCTCCATCGACCGTGGTCTGTTCCGGAGTATCTACTACCGGAGCTACATGGACCTCGAGAAGAAGAGCGGTGTTCAGCAGCTGGAGGAGTTTGAGAAGCCGACGCGAGACACGACGCTGCGTATGAAGCACGGCACGTACGACAAGCTGGAGGAGGACGGTCTCATCGCGCCTGGGACCAATGTCAACGGCGAGGACATTATTATCGGCAAAACCGCCCCTATCCCTCCAGATAGCGAGGAACTGGGGCAGCGTACGAGGACGCACACCAAGCGCGACGTCTCGACGCCGCTCAAGAGTACCGAGTCCGGTATCGTCGACCAGGTGCTCATCACAACCAACGCGGAGGGACAGAAATTCGTCAAGATCCGCGTCCGCTCCACGCGTATACCACAGATCGGCGACAAGTTCGCTTCGCGTCACGGTCAGAAGGGTACCATCGGTATCACCTACCGCCAGGAGGACATGCCGTTCACGGCGGAGGGCATCACGCCCGACATCATCATCAACCCCCACGCCATTCCCTCTCGTATGACAATCGGCCACTTGGTCGAGTGTCTGCTCTCAAAGGTCGCGACGCTCATCGGAAACGAAGGCGACGCGACGCCCTTTACCGACCTTACCGTCGAGTCCGTCTCCCAGTTCCTCCGACAGAAGGGCTACCAGTCCCGAGGTCTCGAGGTCATGTACCACGGCCACACCGGTCGTAAGCTGCAGGCGCAGGTGTACCTCGGACCTACCTACTATCAGCGTCTGAAGCACATGGTCGACGACAAAATCCACTCTCGGGCTCGTGGGCCAGTACAGATCCTCACTCGTCAGCCCGTCGAGGGTCGTAGTCGTGACGGTGGTCTGCGGTTCGGAGAGATGGAGCGTGATTGTATGATTTCCCATGGTGTGGCTGCTTTTTTGAAGGAGCGTCTGTTCGAGGCCAGCGACGCCTACCGACTGCATGTCTGCGATATGTATGTCGTCGTCTTCTTCGCTACATGGATGCGGCTTACTGACTACGATATCCACAGCTGCGGTCTCACGGCTATCGCAAACCTCAAAAAGCAGACCTTCGAATGTCGCGCATGCAAGAACAGTACTGCGGTTTCACAGATCTTCATCCCCTATGCTGCGAAGCTTCTCTTCCAGGTGAGTTGCTGGCAGCGCAATGTGCGGCAGATGGATCACGCTGGCTGACATCTCGATACAGGAATTGCAGAGTATGAACATCGCAGCGCGCTTGTACACGACGTCGACGGGTCGTATCAGGGACTAATGCATGGACTCTACCTTCAGCTCGCTCGGGTTAGAGATGATTTGCGTGTACTCTACATATGCCATATTAGATACGAAGTCCGTATGTGTAACTAATCGTCCCTCATCAAGCCCTCGCGCTCGTGCTCCTCGCCGTCATGGCGCTCACCACGACGCTTTTTCGGGGCGACGTCCTCGTCGTCGCTGCCCTGAACATCCTCGTCGCCGATCTCGAAGACGACAGCGTCCTCACCGACAGGGTGGTTCACGAGCGTCGCAGCGTCATCATGCTCAGGGACGCCGCGAGCGTCTGTTCGGTGTTCGAGGGCCTCGAGGTCGTAATCCTCGGCGTCCTCTTCGTTCTGAGCGATTTCGTCGAACATCGCTAATGTACGGAGAGCTGGCGATAAGTATGAGCGAGACGGGACAGGGATAGAGATGGACATATCTTCTGTTGTTTGGCGAAGGGCGCCACAGCCAGGCAATGGCGATAAAATCGGCGAGATAGAGGAGTGCAAGCCAGCCATCCAGCAGCCACCACTGCACCTTCCATGACTTCGCTCCATAGTCTATGCATGTACGTCAGCCCGTGAAGTCAAGTTGCTAACGAATTCCAGGTTTACCTTCCGCGAGACGCCCGGAGAAAGTCAACGAAGAAACGACGAAGAAGATGGCGATGACGATGACGGTCAACAGAAGGATGCGATGTAGCCAGGTGAACATTGAGAGCTTGTAACGCTGCTTGCGCGCAGCAAGTTGCGAGATTGTGGCTAGTGACGGTGAGCTGTAGGGCTGCTGGCTTAGCGCATGCATGAGATCACTTACCATTCAGTGCATATATAATCCAGAGCAGGAAGGCGCTGAGAGTGAAAGCTAAAGGAATGACAAAGAGCAAAAGGATAAAGGCAGATGCGGATTCGAGCTCCAGCTCGACGATGCCGACGGCGTAGAGGACTGTAGAAGCGTGAGCGTAGAGCGGCGTTAGGAACAGTGAGTGCGCTAACCTCCGAATACGAAGTGAGCTCCAGCCAATAACTGGCACCTAAGCATCGTCCTTCCAAGGGATTCCTTGACGACGCTCAAACCGAGCGAGACAACCAAGAGCAGGAAGAACGACAAGGCATTTCTACCCGCATCAAGGATTGCGACTGCAAGAGCGGATTTAGTCTGTTAACGAATAGAGATCGAAGAAGTCTGACTGACCAACTATGAGAAACACCGTCGACGTTGTACCGCCTCCGTGTGCGTTCAAGTAGCGGTAGTATGCTGGAGATAAGAAGGCTAAGCAACGCTCCTGCAGGAATTACGGGATAGCTTACCCCAGTTGGCAAGCATCTCGATGACGAGGAAGCCTAGGAGACCTGACAAGTAATACTGCCGAGACATCAGACAATTTTCGCCGAAGCATAGACTTGAGTTTCGAACTGACTTGAATGGGAAGAAGATCCTGCACATTCTGCCAGCAAAGCCAACCCCAAGCAATGCCCAGGGTCGCATACACGAGGAACATTGCGAAGTAGAACTATCACGGCTGCGGTCAGCGGGCCTTAGCACGCGGTATGATAGGTTGAATAGACGCACATTGACTTTAGGGTAGTCCGACGCAGGTAACTTGCCATCAAATGTGTTGCGGAAGAGTACAGTACCAGTGTAGGTGGCATGGTACGGGACGTCTGTCGGCGCTTGCCTGACGGTATTGGCAGGCAACACAGTTATGGGAATGATTGCTGTAGGGCGGACAGTCAGTGGGGAGCGGTAGCTGCATTCCACGGATACGTACCGACACAGTAGTAGCCAGTCTTCCGTACAATATAATGAACCGGCTCACTATACCACAGTATTCCTGGAGGGCTAGGGTTTAGACTTTGCCTTGCCTGCAACGCAGATTCTCTTCGCCATGGAGATGTGTAGTTCGCGTCAGCATCATCGACGACGGGATTGCCGGCAGGGTTGTCCCAGAAGCCGCTGACAGCAACATCAGATGAGCCCTCGGAAGGAGCGCCATCCTTGGAGAATCCGACTCTTGCAGACCAGAAGGTGGTGTCGTTGAGAGATTTGCCGGCAGGAAGGTCTATGATGAAGCGGCCTAGTTCGGAGCTGCTACAGAAGCCGGCCTTCAACGCATCAGATGTGCAGACGAATGTCTTCTGCTATGTAGCACGTGTTGAGCTGGTGTCTCTCCGGACAGCTGTGTGCACTTACAGGCAACCCCAGATCTGAGTGAGGAGAGGTCTCTTTGCCGAGGTAGTCCACATCGCCCCATTCGTATATCACCATGGCCAGCTGGCCCTGAGAGCTAGAATCGAACGTCACTGTAAGACATGAGCACCCTGTACACACGCATACAGGTTGTGGCGAGGCACACCATTGATATAGGTGTTCTTGCCACCCCACATGCCAGAGCATATTTGGCGGTCATAGTCGGTGTCGGATATGGGGACTTCAAAGGCTAGAGCGGCGCATACAGACAAGAACAATGAACAGAACGGGAGCCATGACCATCTGCAGACCATGGCGGTCGGTGAGAGGAGGAAAGGAGGGAGTTGATGAGTGTTATGCGCAGCACAGCGGTACCGGTGTGTAAGTAGCGTGAACGAATGGCGAATGACGCGGATGCACTGCTCTCCTGAGCCCGACATCGGCGTCTCACGCGCAGTCGCCCTCTTCCTCTACTTCTCTCCCTCGCTTTAACCGCCCCGTCCACGACATGCTCGGCGACGAGGAGGACGTCTTCGACAGCGTAACCTGGGAATCCCCGAGCGCACCAGCAAACTACGAAGGCACCTCTGCTCGCCCATCTGGTCCCGGATTCCGACAAAGCACGTCCGAAAGCGAGGACGGTCGCGACCCTCTAGAGCCCAAGTGGGAGGGCTACCTAATCACCAGCGTGAAAGATCCCGTCAAGGAGCTCCCAGAAACAAAGGATGCCTATGTCTCGTATCTCGTGACTGCGAAGGTGCGCTGGACCACTTCCCAGTTCAGTCGAACTTTTGGTCTTGAGCTTCGAGCGCAGACGAACCTCCCCATATTCTCGACGCCCAATCCTTCCGCTCGGCGGCGCTTCCAAGACTTTGTCTTCTTGCGTACACACTTAGCCAAGGACTTTCCCGCATGTGTAGTACCCCCGCTACCGGACAAGCATAGACTTGGTCAGTGTAGTTGATATCGAATCACTCATGATCGTGTATAAATGCCGCCACAGAATATGTCACAGGAGACAGGTTCAGTCCGGAGTTTATGGAGCGACGACGCCAGGAGTGAGTGTTGCGGACGTACATATTATGTTCTCGCTCAAACTCCATCAAAGCCTTCACCGATTCCTGCAACGCCTGTCTCGCCATCCGACTCTGCAGAGGAGCACTCTGCTACGTGCTTTCTTCGAGTCGACAGAATGGGTAGGCGGAAATACTGGCATGCCTGGTTGACATTACTCATATCACCCCCAAGCATGTCATAATGCACCAGCATGTTGCCCACCCTCCCGTGCCCGAGCAGTCCTCCGGGGTGATCGACAGCATTTCCGACAGCCTCCTTAATGCCTTCTCGCGCGTACGCAAGCCTGACGAGCGGTTTCTCGCCATGCGCGAGAGCGTCGACAAGTTCGAGGAAGGCGTAGCGCTCTCCGAACGGCTTTTCAACCGCGTGCGGAATCGCACCAACGGTGAGTACCCCCCTCATGCCTTCCTGGCCTTCATTTCCCTAGTGCATGCGAGTATCTGAGGCTGAAAGAGACGGCGCTCCGGAACCGGGTGAAGATCTCACGGGGGACTACCACGACCTTGCGGTTGCCGTGCAAGGACTCGGGTTCTTGGAGTCGGGCATCACGGACCCGCTGAATCACTTCTCGAATACCCTCCTGGAGTTTTCAGCATTGCTGCGCCACACGGTCAGTCCCGCGACAAATGTCCAGCCGGACAACGCTAATACAAGGCTGGTCTACTTGCAGACGCAGACGACGACGGATCCCTTCCTCGTCCACTTGCACTCGCTGCTGCAGTATTCGCACGCGAACCGGGCAGTGCTGAAGCTGCGTGACCAGAAGCAGATGGATTTCGAGGAGCTCTCGGAGTATCTCTCTGCAGTCACTGCGGAGCGGGACCGCCTTGCAGCGGTGATCAGCGGTCGCGCGGGCAGCACGGGGCTCGGTCTGGGCGCGTACATCAAGGATAAGGTGGACGCATTGCGCGGACAAGACGACGACCGGACGCGCGTCGAGCGCATGCGGAAGCTGGACGCGAAGATCAAAGAGGTACGTGGTGGTGCATGCATGGACCATCTCAGGAAATTCATCCACGCATGGCGGTCCGTCAGCTGCAAGACGCCGTGACGACCGCGCATGAGACGTCTGACGCGTTCAGCGATGAGACGCTGCGGGAGCAGAAAGTCTTCCAACGCGCGAAGGAGGCGGAGATGAAGGAGATGTTTGGGAATTATGCAGACGGACAGATCGAGTTTTACAAAGCGGTATGTAGACCTCCTTCCGGCTGGACAAACCTCGGCGGTATCGCTGACGTTGCGTGTGCCGTTGACAGGCTATGGAAGAGTGGGAGAGGATTATACCAGTAATTCAGCGTATCCGGGTGGACGTCTAATTACGGGCCCGTTTTTGGTATCTAGCTGCCCGTTGTACTTATAGCTTGCATGCTCCTCGTTGCGTCAGTCGCCGGACGGCGGTCCCGTGGCGGTTAGACGGCCTTCTGCTTTCCTTTGGACTCGATTTCCCTCTCCTGGTTCAGCTTGTACTCGGATTCCTGTACCGCAAGAGACAGCTGTCCGGAGTAAACTGTCAATGGCGTCATCTACGATGCATGGGACGACCGGAGACGCGTACGTTGATGATGCCTGTGTCTACGGCACGGACCATGTGCAGTTCTGCAGTCTCAGCGGCCCCGGCCGTCGTGTGCGGCGTGGAGGCGGGAATCCAGGGCGGGGGATCCTAAGTTAAGGGGCACAGACGGGTTAGGGAACAGGAGGTCGAGCGAACGGGACAAGGCCAACCATACCTTGCCCTGAGTAGAGGTCGGTGCTTTGTCGTCCTGCAGCTCTAGAACGATTGCAAACGACAGATCTGGGCGCCGAAAGTAAGTGAGCGAGTGCACGTAACAGCACGATGGAGCGTGTTTACCGTCGGAATACAACTGACCCAGCTGGGCCTCGATCATGTTGAGCTTGACGAGGAAGGAGCGGAAGTACTGCCCCAGCGAGGCTGCGGAGATGGCGCCCTCGACGCTGGTGGGAAAACGTCCAGTCAACGGATGGGATGCACACTCCAGGCGTGGATCGGGGGCAGAACCTGGTGTCCTTGTTATAGGGCTCGACCTGGAGTGTGTTGCGGAGGGCGAAAATGAACCGCTCGAGGGGCTTCTCGTCCGCGCTCTTGATGACCACCACAACCTTGTCTACGGTTCCCTGTAGGGGCATCAGCCGTGTGAACAGCCCGCCTGACAGAGACTGGACTGACGAGAGCGAGTTCATCCGTGATGGCTTTGACTGCGCCCGCGATGTATTCGTTGAGTGCAGGGTGGCGAGACTGGAAGACGGGAGTGTCGTACTTCTTCCTGCGGATGAAAAGGTCTGCGGGGTACACCTGTCGGACGTATAGTATGGTGTGTATGGCGACTTCGACTGAGGAGCGACGCCGTTATAGTTACATGGCTGTCCGGGGATGTGGTCGGAAAGAAACCTACTGAATTCAGCTATACCGCGGACAGCCTCTTTGCGCGGTTGAACCAAATGTGAGTATTGGCACGGTTGCTCCTGATAGCTATAGACGACGGCTCTTACGGTTGAACGTCAGTGGCAGATTGCTCGCCATGGCTGGCGGTGGGCATCGACGCCCCTGTGCGATTGCGATATATATGCAAGGTGGAGGGAGTTTGTACTCTGCAGGGAGTGCAGAGTCCTTTGAAAGTACTGTACAAGACCGGCGAATGGGTTCGTTCTGCACGCGTACGCGCCGAGCGTGCACTCGCTTGGGCCAGACGCGTCGCAGTGAAGCGACACGATGCACGTGATGGGGGTGGAGTGAGATGAGCGCCACTGACCTGGAAGGAGGCGCCACCTGGGATTGGCGGGCAACAACGCTGTACTGTAGTGGGACTGACGTAGGCGGACAAGTCTGAACTCCGTCGAACCAACGGACGGGGGTGATGTCAGAGGGAACCGTCGCGTCCAAACCAGGCGCAGGTCCATAATATGCTTTGCAACTCTCGCGCCTCGGAGCTCACACTCACTGTTCTGCCTTCCTTACTCACCACCTCCCATCCGACTGCGCATCCACCCCACCATGACAGACGACCCGGAACTCCAGACAGCCCAGAACTACTCCGAGGACGACACCGGCGGCGAACCCGGCCCCTCCAACAAGTTTGCCAACATCAAGCGGGGCACTAGAGGTCGGTAGCTCGTTCCCACAAGGTGGTGTCTCCCGTGGCTCGCGCTCTAACTTATCACCGCTGGCCAGCATGCGACCGTTGCCGGAAAATCAAGAGCAAATGCGAGCCAGGTTTTGGGGACAAGTGTAAGAACTGTGAAGCAGCCAACTCCCGTACGTTTCGGGACCCCGCGTCTACTTACGGTCCTCTGACTGCCTAATGTGACTTCATCTGCAGCATGTACCTTTCAAGGTATGTTGGGACGAACATCAATCCTGCTTGGCTTGCTCAACGGCTCTCTCTAGGCCCAAGTTTCAAGCGTGGTCCTCCAAAGGGATATATACATTCTATAGAACAGCGATGGCATCAAGTCGAGTGCATTCTCGCAACCATCATGGAGTCTCCTCGGGCACAGGACATCATCAACGACCTGCGTAGGGATCAGTTTGCCAGCTCCATACTCGATCGCGTCCAGTCTGGGCCATACGTGAGTCGCAACCTATTTACATGTGCCTACCCTTCGGACTCAACGGTCGATCAGGGTGCCAGAAGCAGGTTGGAGCAACCACCCGACACCACCCACGAGAGTTTCTACGCCTCACTCATGCAGACTCCCGAGAGTGCACCTCATCGTGATGACCGACGTACGCGCAGGCAATCTCGTGTCACACGTGAGATGGTATCCCAAGGTTCGTATTGGCAGATTCACTCCGATAGGTCTCACTAATTGTTGCCCGTCAGACCCTACTGCGTTAGCGACACCTACCAGAGAATGGCAAGAACAGCTACTTCGGAGGCTAAACATGGGGAACCAGTGGGCTTACTCGACCACGCCCATGAGCCCCGCCTCCCGATCATCGTCTTCCGCAGGAGGGTCAAATGATTATGCCAGGACGCGCAGGCGACTTGATTACTCTGCACCGTCCAGCAATCTCTCTTATCCTCACCAGAATTGGGACAGCCTCTACACACTCCCGGCCGATACTTCTCGTGCGTCATTCTTTACTTCGAATCACACATGGCTCTGAACCCCGTGCTTTATCACAGAGGCAGGTGAGCCAAACACTATGGACGAGACTGCGAATGCGTTTGGGCATCTGTCTGTGGACGAGAACAAAGAGGCAAGTGCAAAGGATGTCCCACGTGTGTCACACTTGTGTAACCGTGCTGTTCAGTTTCGCTACCATGGGCCTGCCTCTGGGCTTCCTTTGCTTGCGCAAAGCCGACGGAAGACGGGTGACGATCTGCAGGAAAACAGGATATGGTGTGTGCCAAATGGGTCTGAGAATTACTGTGTGTTTCTAACATCCTCCTACAGGAAATTCAGCGCCCACGTTGATCCAGAGCTGCCCGAGCGAGATCCCACTGCTGAGGAAGAAGACGTCGACGTGAATATGCCACCTCCCGATCTGCAGAACCACCTTCTTCAATTATACTTCACTTATGTTCACCCGTTTTTCCCCGTTGTACACAAGCAAGATTTTTTGTATCATTATAATGCGTAGTAAGTGGTCGTATGCTCGTGAACATCGTACAGGTGCTAATTGCGGCGAATTCTATAACAGCAGGTACGTACCGTGACCTCGTATAGACAGCCACACCCTAACGACGCTAGCACTCATAGCTCTGAGAACGCTCCTCTCGCCGTCGGAAAGGACACGAAGTTGAGACGCCACCTCATGCAACGACCGTGCAAGATCTTGCTGCTGTCCATGTTTGCCATTGCCGCTAGGTATTCGGATCGAGCAGAGGATCATCCCGGCCCGACGGGTAGTAACGTCTCCCGTGCAGGGCAGCGTTACGCTGAAGACGCTCATAAGCTTCTTGGTGAGCAGGCTCTATGTGCGTTGGTCGAACTGGGGGACACAACTCACCGACGACCTTGTATAGATCGCAAATATCAGACGAGTCGGCCTAGTACCTGCCAGGCGCTACTCCTCCTTGCTATCCGCGAGTTTGGCATGGGTAGGTAGAAAGGTCATCAGAGGCTAAGCAATGCTGAAATCTCGTGTAGGTGCCATGGATAAGGGATGGCTGTACAGTGGTACGTCACATTGCCCCAGGCACTACGTATGCAGTCCTGACCCCACAACCTCCTTAGGTATGGCCTTGCGCATGGTAAGATATATTTCATACTCTGTGCAGATATCAAGGCTCAGCTGGGTGTCCAGGCCATAGACCTGGGTATGAACCGCAATGCCGATAATTGGACGATCGACGGCAAGACGCCTGTCTTCTCCGACGCTGAGAAGCAGATCAGGAAGCACATCTGGTGGACTTGCTGCATCTGCGACAAGTATGTCCAAGCTCTCTCAGTGGATAGTCGTCATAGCGAACGGTGATCGTCTTGTTCCAGATTGTCTGCGGTTTGGTTAGGGAGGCCGATCACTTTCCGGGCGAACGACTATTCCACGCTTGTACCGGGTGCTGACGAGGTCGGTAGAACTGGACGGCCTGATTTGCGCATGGGTTGATGGTCTTTTCCTGCAGGTTGATGAGACTGAAATGTGGGAACCATACCCTCAGGGGAGCCTAGGACATGATTACACCCCCCAGCCGGCGCGAGTGATGTCCAACTTCCAGGAAATGTGCCATCTCTGTATGTCTCCGTCGGGCGTTCACAATCTCGCATTTACTGAGGAGATTGCACAGCCGTCATCATAACCGACATCATGGACAAGATATACCCTGTGCAACCCTCGACCGATACCCCGCGTCGTGTCTTGTTCGAGCAACTCGAGGCACGTCTGAATAGGTGGTACATCGGTCTACCGGAGCATCTCCGCTACTCGCCCAGTGACAAGAATGCCAATCCTCTCCCTCATGTCATGATGCTGCACATCGAGTACCAAGCTGCTGTTCTCTTGCTCCATCGCGCCTTGTGAGTACCCTTCCCGGTTCGCGACAGCAGCCGTGCTGACTTGTTATGCAGTCTTCCCGCCTTCAATAAGTGCGTCGGCTATCATCTCTTCGTCGCATTTCAACTGATCATCGTGCAGGAATTCTGCTCAATCTGCCGCAGAGAGCGATCCGTTGGCGCTGAAAGCTTTTGACGTCTGTGTGGCCGCAGCCGTGCACATCACATCGATGAGTGAGTTGATGGCCTCAGCACCTCTGCCTGTTGATGTAGACTGATATTTCGCAAAGCTGCGGCTTACGACGAGAAGTTCGGTTTGGACAAGGTGCCACCATTCCTGTCCATCTATCTTCAGGCAGCAGGGTACGTCATCGCTGTCGACTGAAGCTAATAGGAAAGTACTGATGGCTTCTTGAACCCACCGACAGCATCATGCATGTGATCACACGTACGTTGCCCGTGCTCCGCTCGCAGAGCGTTTGGCCTTTCTGATGAGAGTCATGCTAGTGACGCGACGTCCTTGGGATCCGCAGGCGACGCTGGGCTTGACACGCTGCATAGCGGCATGCAAGAGGATGGAGGCAAGTCTTCCCGAGTTTGAATCGAGCAATTGCGTTGACATTCGTCCGGTGCAGAAACTCTGGCCGACGACCGCGCGTCTTCGCCAACTCCTTGAAGGCGTCAAAGTGCGGCTCGATGATACGATATACGACCACGAAGGTGCATATCGGAGCAGTGCGAAGCGCTCCGTCGACGATGCTCTAGGCAGCTCGCAGAACCCAGACCACTCTGGGAGGGAGGTGTACAGCACTCCTCCCGCACACCTGTACTATGCTCCTCCTGTGAGCTCGAGCGCGTGGGGCTACGCACCGAACGTTGCCACGGTCGCGCAATCTCTGGGAGTGGGTCAGAGCGGTCAAGATCCGTCGGCGTCGTACTACCCTGGGTATCAGTGGTGGCCTACGCAGCTAATCACCACCGAGGGTCTCACGCACATGTCGCTTTCGGCGCCGATGGACGTGCCTGCGGTTAGCGCACCCGTGGCTTATGGCGGCATTCCGGGACCGTCGCACATCCTGCAGCAGCAGCAACAGCAGGCGACCCACGCACAGCAGGGGTCGATGCAGCACCAGCAAGCCGGTCCGTCCCAGGAGCCATATGCCTTTGGCCAGCAACATCTTCCGCACGGCTTCCAACCGGACTTGCAAGAGCTGCAATTCCCGTCGTACCCGTATGAACAACCAGGGAACCCAGACCAGAACCCTGCGCGTCGATGATAGCCACGTGGCTTCCCACATTTCTCTGTTGAGGTGCTCGCTCGCGCGTTCGCTAACGTAGTACGTGGTCGTGATGATGATTGATGTGATGTATTCCGAGGTTACAGTTCGATGTAGTTGTATCATTTCCGTTAATGGACTACAAATCGAGCAGCGTGGAAATATCCTATGATGTATCCGCAACAGCAGCTTGGTGTACCCGTATACTGTATTTCTCGATATGCTTCAATTCCTTTCCCAGAAATCGGACATTCGCGGAAGTGCTCTGCAGAACAACAACATGGAAAATATACGATGTTACGGATTGCAGAACTCGTACATGCGGATTGACAGACCATGCCACACCGGAAATAATAGGAGTGCAACGACGTCATTGAGCAAATCATAGTCCATTGTCATCTAATCAGACTAATCTACCCGAACGGGGAAAGTTTCATGGTGTAACCATGCAGTCAGTCAGTGCAGTGAAGGTCGTGTAAATGAAGTCGCGGAGTGCGTGATCGATGTTGCTCTACTTGCGACTTTGAGTCTCCAAGGCCTGCCGCCGCGCGCGCCGTTTTGCACGCCACTTGGGCCCATAACGGATGACGATCCAGATGATGGGAGAGAAGACGACGCAGATCCCGCACAGGAGGACGTATGTCCAACCGGTGCCGATCGCCTTGAGAATCAGGTCGATGATCGATACGCATGCGGCGCCGAATGAGCAACGGATGAGGTTGTTCTGCGTGGGTACGCCCGTAAGCGTGCGGTATGCAATATAGGAGCAGGACACAACGTACGCATGCTGTGATGGCCGATCCGTGCATGGGCGCGAGGTCCACCAGCAGAGTCTGAACGCTGTTCATGATGGCCACGCATGTCCACCCGACTGTGGAAGAAACGCCGTCAGCTTTGCCTTCTGCGCACGATGGGTCGTCGCCCGAGCACACTTACCAACGATCTGTAGGATGAGAGGGCCGGCGATGTTGACTCCAGCCTGCAGGCACCATCCGTAGCCGATGCACGCAGCCACAAAAATCCCAAACAACAAAGGCATGAGTCGCAACCGCGCGTACTCTATGGGGAAGTATTCGTCTTTCGTCACATCCTCGGGGCGGATCTTCGCTTCTGGGTCAGCCTCCACTCGACGGATGAGGTTCCGCTTGACGCGCTGGTAGTCGTGGTCGAGAATCTTGCCGTTCACCACGCCGCCAATCAGCATGCCCCCGCCGACGGCGAGAAAGCAAAGGCCGGTATCGGTTTCGTTGAGAAACGGGTACGTCGGTTGGAATAATGTCGAGATGGTCGCCGTAATGCCATAGAACACGCTATATACCAAAGCGTTGAAGAACAGCAGAAGCGACACATCAACGTAGGTGAAAAGGACGAATGGATTCGCAAACCCGCGCCGGGGTGGCCTGTCCGACAAGTCGACGTCTTGCGATGTTCGGCCGATGACAGGAATGAGAGGCATGTATCCCTTGGGTGGCGGTATGCTTCCGTTTCCCACAATGGCGCGCAATGTCTCTGGAAGCAGCCTGATATTTGTATTGAGATAACGCGTATCGCGCAGGGAGCGCGCGGAGGGACTCACAAGACCATCACGACCCCACAGACGCCTGATGAGATGCAGAGGAACCAGAAAATCGATCTGGAGCTCCGGGTCAGCGAATGCGCACCAAAGTGGCCGCTGCGAGTCCACTCACCTCCAGCCCAGGTGGTCGGCGAGAACGCCCCCGAGAACAGGACCTATGCTTGGTCCTACCATGGGTCCGATATTCCACATACCGAAGTAACCACCTCGCTCTGCTGGTGCGGCGATGTCGGCTATTACTCCCGCGCCTTGAATCGAGGTCAACAAACAGTATTTCCGTCGTAAGTGATCACCTACCGAGCGCAACGGTGCTTGCGGAGCCAGCAGCTTGAAGGCACCGGAGAACCATGAGCAACCAGTATGCATTTGTCGGTACCAATGCAAGCCCAACGCATGATAATGACAGGACAACCATGCACCCTATGAACATCGGCCGCCTACCCCAGCGGTCGGATAATGTGCCCCAGAACATGGGGGCTAGCGCATTCAAAGATGCCGTGATCAGACAAAGATATATGAACAGCGAAAGCGGAGACAAGACTTACATATTCCTTGCATGACCATGTATATCGTCACCGTGAGGTTGATCAATTCTATGGATTTATGGAAGGCAGCTGCAATAGTGGGAATGGCCGGGAAGTAGATATTGGCGGTAAGAGGGCTGTGTGGCGAATCGTTATAAGCATTCACCCAAACCACCCATGAGCTGGTTGTACAGACCTGAAGAGCGCCGCGAGACCTGTGACTGCGACGATGAACCATTTTTCTTGGGATGTATAGACACTGTAGGGCTTGGCTGGAGGTTCAGAGGTGGACCCAGTATTGGATGTAGACGTCTGCTGTTTCTGAGAATCTGCAGAGCGATATTACTACGCCATACATGTGCACGTACAATCAAAAATATCAACGACGTACCGTGGTTTCTAGCCGCGGGCGGTGTGTTAGAGGTTGAAGCCTCGACGGTTGTAGCTTTGTCGTCGACGTCATTGGTTGTAGCTCGTTGTTTCTCGTCCATGGACATCGTTCAGGATGGTCTAAGAGCGTGCTAGTCGCTTTATTGCAAACTACGCGCACGACTCATGGGATAGGGCATTCGTTACGGCACTCAAGTTCTGAGATCTTTATACATAGGTGGCAGGAACTCGCCGCCCGCCCTCGGCAGCGCTGTCTTGACTAAACATGCAGACCGTGATCTCGAATTCCCTTTCCGAGCGCGACACTTCCCTTCGGCCGAAGACTACCCCACTATGCACGATGTTCCAAACTTAGCTCATTTCGGCTCATAAAACCGAGCCTCGATCTCGACGATCTCGCGCATCCTCGACGGTTAAGGAAGCAAATGACCCAACACGATGTTATGGGTCGGTCTGAAAGTCCGGTTGAGCATATAACAGTACATCTAACCAACTAATAGTACAAGCTGAGAACCCGCAACAAACGTCCTCGAGATACAACCTAGTCGGCCTCCACGCGCATTTGCCCTTTGCCACGGCGTATCCTCTCTTCGAGACCACCTGCACCGCCAAACACCTTCTTCTGCTCGTATGACAAGAAGTCGCCCATGCCCTTGGACTTAGCCCTCGCGTGTTCCTCAGCCTCAGCCTCGGCTTTCTCCCGCTCCAACAGTTTGGCAAGATGCTCCCGACGCTCGGCCGAAAGAGATGTCGCGTTTGAGCTCATAGCAGCTAACCGCGCCGCACGATCCTCCGCACTTTCGCTTGACTTGGGCGGCGCCGGCCCGCGGGGCGGATGAGGACTCATCCTGGACCGCTTTGGGGGGGCTGTGTCAAAGCGTCGAGGACTGGGGCTTCGTCTCCGCTTCCTGCTGTCGTAGTCGTCTCGCTGGCGACCGTAGCTGGGGCTTCGCGCACGACGCTCGTACGCATCATCAGACTCGTCCGACCGCGGCCACGTTCTGACTTTGTCGTGGCTTCTATCTGGTGCCGGTGAGCGGTCACGGCTTCGCCCGCGACGACCAGAGTAGTCGTAGTCGTCACGGCGGTCGTCATCGTGTCGTGAACGTGATGGCAGAGGAGAGCGGGAACGGCGATCGTAACTGGGAGAACGCCTTGATCGGTAATAGCGATCGCGGGAGGTGGACCGCCGCCGGTCAGAGTGAGGTGAACGCGAGCGCGAATCCTCCCGGTGCTTTTCCTTCTTGTGCTTGTACTTGTCCTTCTTCTTTTCCTTCTTTTCCTTCTTGTCCTTCTTATCCTTCTTTAGTTTGATGCCGGTCTTCTCCTCCAGCTCACGAAGCCGCAGAGGGTTGGACATGATGGCTTGCAATGCCGCCTGTTCCTGCTGTTTGATAGCCAAGAGCGGATCCTCCCGGACTTTCGCAGCCAAATCGCGAGCAGTGTTGGCGTATTGAGTCGCAATGAAGTTCTTGTGCGCAGCCCCGACCTGTTTGTGTGATGTTAGTCAGAGACCACCTACGGTCATACTGAACCATCCACATACCTTCTCGTTCTCGTCCGCTGTCAGAATCTTGTCCACCCGCTTCTTTCCGAGGAGATAATCCTCGAGGTCGTTGGGATTCTGACTGTTGCCAGCAGCAGGCGTAGCATACATCCAATCCAGCTTCTCCTGACGCTTCTTGCCCGTCTGCTCCTCCTGCAAACGCTGAAGCTCCTGAAGCTGCCTCTCTTCCTCCTTCTCCTTGCGGAGCTGATCAAGCTTCTTCTTCTCTTCGAGCTACATAAGGAGTGTCAGTAACGATTCGATGAAGGGAGCGACAACTGCACGTACAGCTTTCTTCTCCTCGAGCCACACCCGCTCCTGATTCTTCATCAGGAGCGGATGCCACGACTTCTTCATGTTCAAGTCACCGCCACCCATCTTGGCTGTTCCTTGCGCGTACGAAGGTAGAGAGTGTAAAAGGACAGGCGAAGCAAGAGAAAGACAGACCGCAGCCGGGATGGTCGCGGTGCGGGTGAGAGTGACTAACGGGCGCTATTTGGGGTTGTTGACTTCGGTTGGCTCGTGAGCGAGAGTAAGCGCCCAGGACCCATGACCATTCTACGAGCGCGAGCCGCGTCCGACGGCGGGCTCATGTCTTCCTCTCCCGATCGTCGACTAGGGGACCTCGAGGCCGGCGAGCTCGAACCCCTCCACGACGCCCTCCATGGCCCCGAACCACCCACACCCGCGTAGGTTTTGTTCTTGCACCTCGGTCTCGCCAACTCATACACGCCCGTCCGTTGACAGTACCCTTGTGTCCTGACATTGTAGGCCTACACGTTCCATATACTCTATGACGCGTGATGAAATCACCAAAGGCATTGCAAACCGCTTCGTCCACTCGAGAACATACATCATCCTCTACCTAGCCATGGCGGCGCTCTCCATTACCACGGTCGTGCTCAGTCTCGTCAACGACTGCCCGACTCTGCCCTTCTATATCCTGGAGGTCATCATTAATAGCGCTATGATCCTGGAAGTCGTTATACGCTTCATGGCATTCGGACGAGTGAGTCTCTGAGCACCTACCTCTCCTTTACTCTCTTACGAACAGTACTGTAGCAATTCTGGAAGTCCCCCTTCAACGTCATGGACCTCGCCCTGACTGCATTCTGTGTTATAACACTCCTTTTCGTATTCTTCGCAGGCTGTGGCAACACGAGCAAGGAAGAAGAGTTGCTAGACACCCTTCTCCTCGTCGCACGTAACTTCCTCCAGTTTGGCCGTCTTGCTGCGGTTATGCGGCAGTGCGTTGCTTTGTTGCGCTTCTCTGCTTGGAATAGCTGATGACGCGGCCTCGACAGATCCGGTCAATCCATCTTCACACGTCCCAAGCCAATCGATTTGTCGGCAGCTCGACGACAAGGGTACACACTGGACATTGACATGGAGGATGAGGACGAGGAGCTCGGACGCCCGCTCATCCGCAGCAACGTCGTCTTTGACGCCAACGAGGAGCCATCCCGCGTCCCTCGCGCACCTATGTCAGACATGCCACGAGCTGTTCAGGCGGCGCAAGAACGTGATGAAGTAGATGTCTGGGCCGAGTTAGGATGAATCGATCTCCCTTACGTGACTGAATTTCCGGTCTTTGTTCTCAGAGCGTGGTCGTCACACCAAGGAAATCCCTTCCGACTCTTAGGCCTAACGTGTGACCGTCCTCGTCTTAGCTGCCTCGAGAATACCGCAAATTCTGATGGAGATTCGCCAAGTAAGAGCGTCTCTTGTGTATTGACTGATTTCTGTCAGGTACACTCGGGCGAAGGTTGCGTGAGGGATCCTTCGTCGAGTCCGCAGAACATTCAAGTTTGGCGTTATCCCCTGTGCATAATAGAAAAGACAAGTAGCTGCTACCACCGTGCACGCATTTCTCCATGTATCCGGGCTGGGCCCTGTCACGATCGAATATTGGACCAAGTCGTGCCCTTAAGTTTTACATGCTTTCACTTACCTCGGCCAGGAACCAAGGAAACGTGTGGGGCGCTGTCAATGCACAGACTGGCAACTCGGGAGTATGAGAGTTCCCTTAATTTATGGAAGTCACATTAGCCAACATGATAGTCGTGTTCAACTGACCTACATCACTAGATACCAACAACTCTTAGAAGGCTTTTATGAAGTGTACAATGCCGCGTGTCAAGTGCTACCCATCACCATGCAGCTGTTGCGTGTCCAGTGCGCGGGCCAGCTCGCAGGATGGGCATGGACAGCCGGATACTTTGCATTAGACCACGATCTCCCTACCTATACCTCACGCAATTCTTCACGCCAGAGGCCCTATAGCACCTTCTGCACCTTCAAGTTATTGCATTGCAGTAGTAGCCGGTAACACACGCGGTCATGGCGATGTCAGACGAAGATACTGGCGCCTTTCGTGCAGCCCTGAAGGATAGCAAACATATTGTCGTAATTGCTGGGGCCAGTCTATTCGCAGCGTCAGGTTTGTTACTCGGCTTGACATCCAACTATAGACCTCAAGCCAAGCACTGATTCATTCGACCGAAAGGTATTCCTACCTACCACGATGGGGGAGGACTGTGACGCACACTGGATGCCACTGCCTTGGCATCTCCGGAGGCTTTCAGAGAGAACCCTTCCTTGGTGTGGCAGTTCTATCACTACCGGAGGAACAAATGCGTCTCCAGTCCTGCTGCTCGACGACAAGCCACTTACAATGCTGTACCCCGATAGGGCGTTGGAGGCGAAGCCTAACGCAGCACATGAGGTCGTCGCGAAGATGTCCGTGCCACATGTACAGTTCCTCAAGAAAGTGGCGCCCGATGCCCAGTCTTTCCACCTCATCACACAGAACATCGACAGACTGTCTGTGGACGCCCTGCAAGCGGTCGTGCGCACTCTTGCTCGCGAGGAGCCGCAGGACACTGCAGGCGCAAGAAACAAGCCGACTGTATACAAGAATTCCATTTTAGAGATGCACGGTCGGCTCTTCGACGTGCGGTGCACGCAGTGCGACTACCGCGTCGAAGACCGGTCCAGCCCCCCTCACGCCCGCGCTGGGCGCGGCGGACGTGGACCTGCAGACTTACCAGGATGCAGGGACGAAAGCGACCGACATCTTCGAGGAGCAACTGCCCCGATGCGCGAAGTGCGGCGCGTTAGCGCGATCGGGCGTGGTGTGGTTCAACGAGAGGCCCCTCTACCTGGATGAGATCAACAGTGCCATGTACAAGGCAGATATGTGCTTGGTCGTCGGCACCTCGTCACAAGTGCGTTGTTACTTTGTGCCGTCTCCGTGAAGTGAGAACGCTCATAACGCTCCGCTAGGTCCGGCCCGCCTCTACGTACGCCTACCGCGTACGAAGGCGTGGAGGCAAGGTCGCACTATTTAATATGGATCCGAGCGAGAAGAACGTTGCAGGTGCAGACTTCGTCTTCAAGGGACCGTGCGAGGTACTGCTCCCTGCCGTCTTGCCCGAATTACGATGATCGTAGCATATGCTGCGTCTCCTGTATATTTGACACATGCCGCATACCTCAGCATACATACCGCCTCCGTGGCGCTGCCGTTGCTCTTTGGTAGCAGATCTATTGGAAGTCATCTATTCATGGCTACACCAGGATACAAAGCAGACCGTGAGCATGATTACATGGTAGATCAGTAACGCGAGGACGCGTAGTAAAGTGTAATCTGAGGTGAGAGGGCAAACCCGAGTGTGGCACGAAACTCGAGCAGCACCGCAGAGTGAAGAGGATCAGCATGCGCGCATCTCTTCCACGTCCAAGTTCTCATGCGATGCTTCATGTCCGTAGTTGATGCCCTTTGATGAATCGCAGGTGCGAACATCCCTGCAGCCGACCGCATGTTTGGAACACTTCACAGCGTAGTAAAGCACCCTGGTGTTCTCCGCAGAATCGTCCGCAGATGATGTCAGAGTCCATTAGGGTGAGTGCCTTCATTGGAGCTCTCTGAACACCTAGGTCTGCCGCGGCATTCGAGCGTCCCCCTCTCCCGGTGCCAGTGATCGCGCATGCCGCCGGAGCTGTTCAAGAAGTGATGCCCTCACCGGTCCGCGGGGAATTCTATCAGGACGCTCTGATCTGCTGAACAGGGCCACACGAACACCTGATAGCTACTCACCTCCGCACTCGCCACACTCGCTCATGAGGTATTCTATCGTCCCGAAGAAGGCGGGAAGGCGCGTGCTCAGAACTGCGTCATCTCGGCTGATGCACAGGGCGTTGATGCGTATCCCGGGCGGCCCTGGAAGTACTTCGTGCTAGAACTCGGGCCTGATCTTCCCCGCTTGCTGTCAGGAACTGCAGATGTACAGGGCAGCGACGCCTACTGCATGACGCACCCTTGCGTCGAAGCGTGCACTACTCGGAGCATGGAAGCAAACGCTGAGGCAGAGCTTGTTGCTCGAGTCCACTGCAATGGCGCCGAGGGCCTCCCGCGTCCAAGCAAGAAATGGACAAAGGACAGGATGCTCGTCGATCCGAAATGGCGGTATAGACTCCGTACCTGTGTCCAGTGTTCTATGTCTGTTCGATGCCCATGATGCATCAGAGTGCGAGAGCGGGAAGTCGTATGCATCCCGCCCACTTCGAGTGGGTCGTCTTTGTCAGCGGCGTAAGTACAGGTTGGCGTTCTCACGACGGGGAGCGAGTGATATGATATTCTATTGTTCTGAGCGTGTGGATGAGGCAGGAGCGGTGGTTAGCCTTGCCGCCGGCGTTCTGCTGATGATCTACTGCGCAGTCTGAGAAGTTTTGTACATTTGAGGAGGTCTTCTGTCTTTCTTCATACCACCCATGCTTGGGGCCTCTTTGATTCCTTGCAGAGATGCGCACATGCAAGCATGCTGAAAGTTCGCGTAAGCCACAGGGACACGGCGACAAGTTCAACCGGGAAGACTGCCGTTTACTGTGCAAGGTTCGACGTCCCTCAGACAAGGCTAGCTGTAAGGACGAGGGCTTCCATTCAGACTTACGGGAGCTTCGCTGAAAAGTAAGCTTGAAACAAGCGTCCAGCGGCGTACGATTGGGCCGCCCGCGTGTGCTTACGCGCCAAGGGACGTGCGGCTTGGAATAGCAATCACCGTGCTTCAGCTCTTGCAAACTTTAGGACACATGGGGCGGTGCCGAACGTGACTGGGCAGAAACCCGGAAAGGGACTGTACATTGTGCATACTCAATTCTGTTTGTTTTACCGCTCATTTTATTCTCACGGTGCTTTCTGCCCTTGGGCAGTTGGGGGGCGTGAGAATAAAATGAGCGATAAAACAAGTAGAATTGAGTACGCAGATTGCTTGCTACATATGTAGTCGCTGTACTTGCAGGTATTTGCATATCGATGTAGCGGTCTCGATTTTTTGCACTACAGGCGGACTTGGCCGGCATGACGGCAGCACCGGTACTGCGCTGCCTACCAAGCTCGCCATCAGGTCGGAACACCAAATTTGGGCTCCGTGAAGGACCGAAGGGGACTTCTCAAGGGGGCGCCGAGATGCCGATCTAAGTCCGCCTGTAGTGCAAAAAAATCGAGACCGCTACATCGATATGCAAATACCTGTGATGAGTGCAGAATGACGGCACAGGGGCAAACCGGGTCACCCTGGTTGATAGCTCGCTTCAGACGGTTGCGGGGGAGCCGGCGGGTGACTTCAGAGCGGACCGGGATGGCGCAAAGTTGCACCTGGCCGCCGTAAACGCGTATACGGCGGCCAGGTGTGATCCCGCGTCTACGCGGGTCCGAGAAAGTCGCAGGGAGGCGTGGACGCGCGAAGATCACGAAGGGATCCATCGTGGGTGGCGTTGAGTCTTGGAGGGCAGGATCGGTGCCGGCGGTGGGCATCGAGCGCATGAGGATGGTATATAGCCAACAGGACATTTTGATGCTGGTGGTGTTGAGCTCAGCTGCAGAAGGAGCGGGGTGCATGGCATTGTTGGGAGGCGGCAAGAGGTGCGATGGAAATCGGATTTGGAGCAACAGGAAGCGCCGCGGACTGATACGCGGAGATTGGCGCAAGGGACACATCCACAGGCGCCCACCCGCCCTCGCACGTGTCGCTCTGGATATCGTCCACTATAACGCCTTTCGTACGCGGGATGAATCGCACAGCGACTCAAAAGCAGATGAAGGGATCTCTGAAGGACAGACGATGCGAGCGCAGGCGTATAGTCAAATGCGCGGATGCAAGAGAGGGGATCAGAGGTGGTTACATAAATGTGGAGAAGCGAAATAATCGGTCTGATATGAGCTAGCGCCTAAATTGTTGCACGGACTGGTCGACATCCGCCGTGGCCGTCGCGACGCTCGCCGTGGCCCGACTCTCCTCCTCTCCTTCCTCTCTCTACAGCTTTCTTTCTTTCTCCCTCTCCCTCTGCTCGCTGTCGGCAACGTCTGCCAGCCCGCTCTCCAACAGGTACCTCGTCCCGCTCTCCATGCCCGCGTGAACGCGTACAGGCTCGTCGGTGCTTCTCCTCCACCGCAGCCCAGCTCTTCCCCCGCCCTAGCCTCCAAATCAACGAGCACTGACCCAGCTGTGACCTTTATCTGACCCCTTCCTCAAATCCACGCTCCTTGCCTTCTTTCCCTCTTATGTCCCCCGCACTCTCCTCTCAGTCCTCCGCAAGGCCGTGGTGGTCCCGCTCAAAGCCCTCCAAGGAACCGCTTCGCGCAAATCGCTCCTTCTCCTCCCTCGCAGATGACAGCGAGAAGTACTCACCGGTTTCCCCCACATCCCCTAAACACAAGGATGGCCTCCCTTCCCTCAAATTTAACACCCTTGCCTCCGCTATCGGACTCAAGTCCAAAAAACTTCCCGCCCTCACCATCCAGGACCCGCCCTCCCCCGTAGAGCCCTCACTTCAATACAACCCGCAGTCCCGTCCGGGCACTGGCAGCACCACTCCATCTACCGCAGACCACTCTCCGTTCTTTACCAACCGTCCCCCCGCGAAATCCGTCTCTACCGTCCGCTCCTCCGAGTACGACTTCGATGCCGCCTCGGATCCCCACACCACTTCGGAGCCCCGCACGCCCTCGGACCACCCGAGGGACCGTATGTCCTACCAAACGTCTGTCATGACCTTCACGGAGATCGACCCCTTTGCTTCAGGTGGCATTGTTGTACAACACTTACCCCAGGATCCCAACAGGCTGTCTGTTTACTCCGATTCGTCCATGCTCGATCCTCATCACCAGAAGAGAGGGGACGCTCCCCACCACAGGCGATCCTACGGCTCGTCTTCATCAAATTCCCATGGCACTTCCTCTGACGGGCAAGCATTTACTCCGCTATCTCCAAGCTCCCTTGGACGCTCGCCGACTGCGAGGTATGTCGTTTCATTGCGGCTCGCATACTTGTCCATCTCATCAATGGTCCTACAGCAGGTCTGCCTATGATCTGACTCAGCCAAATGACGCATACACCCATGGGGGCTCGTCCACATCGGGTCGTCCAACCCAGAGGACCCGCCGGACGAAAACACCGTCAGGTTCCAACTCTTCCAATTCTACGGTCACTCCGGAGGGCTTCCGGAACAGAATGAATGAACCTAGTGGCCCGAATCATATTCCCCGCAAGCGGTCTAGTCCTTCACTCAGGCCTAGAGGCATGACCGTAGGTGCCGTGAACGTACGAGAACGGGACGCCCGCCCCGATGTCCCGCGCAACGTCCAGTCCCCCGATATCACGCTGAGCCCCATTCAACCACTGCAAGTTCGCAGGAAGCCTTCCAGTTCATCTTCGCCCTCTTCGCCCAACACGCCATCCTCATCACCCGTCACCTTCACCCGCCATCGAAATGATTCCATCGTGGAATCCCCTGTAGAGCCGTCTCCAACGCGACCGCTCGTCCTAGTTCGGAAGGCGTCGTCCTCTCGTGTAAAGCTCCCCCCGCTGCACTCGGCGCCCCCGATGAGCGACCTACCGCCGCCCCCACCCGTGCCGCGCTCTCGTCATAGAGACTACGATCTGTCGCCGCTAGAGTTCCGCAATTCTTCGAGCTCCTCGCTGAGCCTGAATTTTGCGCCTAGCATCGATGGGTACCACGACATTGAAAGCGGCGACTCCATCTCGCAGCTCATGCATAACGCGTACGATCTGGGGCCGTTTGAGATGCGCGAACAGGATCCGAAGGGAAAGCGGAGGAGCCACCGCAATACCTACATCTTGGACGGGGATCTGAGCCCAACGGCGAGTTTGCCTACGGAGCCAAGCCTGCCTTCGCCGCTCAGCAAGTTTCCACCCGTGCCTGCGTTCGTCAACGGCGACTTGGCTGCCAGCAGAGCAGGCAAGCTCCTCAAGAAGATGTCCTCCCAGCAGAACCTCGGACAGCGCAATTCCGCAGCCAGCTACGCGTCCTCGGCGTCGCACGACGACATGTCCACTCACGGCTATTCGTCCGGCAAGCATGCGCGCAAGCAGCGGTCGTTTCACCACCCGCGGATGCCTTTGCCCCCGTTGCCCGGTCTCAGGGGAGGTTCGTCTGCACACCCATCCGCGAGCGCCGAGACCCTACCTGCGCCCACATCGCCGGTTGTGGAACCGCGGCGAAGCAGTATCACCAGCCCGCGGAAGCGCCTGTTCTCGGGATCGAGCGCACGGAGGAGCACGTCCTCGCATGGGCCGACGAGCCCGTCGACTGAGGACGATGGTCGGTCGATCCTGAGCCTCGACACTGAATCAAGACCTGGGACCTCGTCGGCTACAGACCACATCACCTTGTCTTTCGGCAGCGCGGGAGCACCTCTGTCCTTGATGACGAAGAACGCGTGTATCTCGCCGTCGTCGATGTGGGAGGACAAGAACAGCCCGGGAGGCGCGGATGTGAGTGTGAGCAGCAAGCGGACGTCGCAGTCGGAGTACGTGCCCCAATATATCATGTCCCCCGCCGAGCAGCTGGCCCTAGCGGAGAAGCTCGTGGATGAGGAGACGTCCGCGCGCGAGCAGCGCGTGCCTGAGCCGGAGCCAGAGCGGAAGCCGAAGCTCGATCTGCAGCCCGGGGACTTCGGGCTCGCGTTTCTGGGTGGCAAGAACCAAAGCCAGAGCCAACGACAAGACGGCACGTCCCGCAGCGTGCGTTCGCGCTCCAACTCTGTCCTGTCGTACGCGTCCACGGGCACGCTCGCGTTCGGAAATGGGGGTGGGAGTGG
>CCBP010000274.1:87651-122118 GCA_000765035.1 Trametes cinnabarina | reverse complement strand
CTCCAAGGTACAGGTTGAAGATTGTCGCGAAATCGGTCGCGTTGTTGATGGCCTTCTCTATCATAGAGAGCGTGTACTCCGGCGTGGAGTTGAGGTTGCCGGCCTGCGCGGGCGACTCGAGCTCGTAAATCGCTTCGTCCACCTTCTGCATGCATGCCTTGAGGATAGAGTCTGTGACACATGGAGTCAGAGGGCTCTCTATCTTTCGGATTTTGAGTTCCGTCATACCGATAATCTCATTTAGCTTCTTCTTGTTATCCAAGATTAGCGTGTCGATCTGGGCGTTCGTGGCCTCCTCGTTGAGGCCCTGGCTCTGAAGCGCTGGATGAGGCATAGAATCCTGGCATGACTAGAAAGCGCCTTACCTGCTGAACTTCAGCAAGCTGCCGGAGACTCTCGTCTACGCTTTCTTGCAAGATGGCGATCTCTTGGTCCTTCTCTTCCCGGAGGCGCTCCATGTCATGGCCGGCATGATCGAGCTTGCTCAGGAGGTCGTCAATTTGAATCTGCTTAGCCTGCGGACACCATCAGCTCGACCTGACTTAGTAGTAGGCAGACTTAGATACAGACCCGCAGGGAATCCTCCAGCTCGGTAAGCTGGCGGTTGTACTTGGCAAGGACGCTTGAGACTTCCGAGCTCTTGGACCTGGTGGCGTCCTCGGCACGCTCGTTGGCAAAGTTGATCTCGCGGCGGAGACGTTCGACCTCGTCCTTATGCGCAGCCTTCTGACGATCCAAGTCGAAGCGAGCGCGGTCGCGCTCCCGGATCATGTCTGCAAGCTCAAGATTCTTGGCCTTCAAGTCACGCTCCATGCGCTCCATCTTGTCGATCGCCTCCTGCGCCGAGTTGGCCTTGAGCTGCATTTGCTTGTACTTGGCCAGCATGTCCAGATGCTCGGTACGGAGCTGACTGTAGAGCTTAGCCAACGCTTCGTACTTCTTCTGCCACATCGTGACCTGCTCCTGCAGCTGCCTTATGAGCTCGTCCTTGGACATCATCTGGGAGTTCACGTTCGCAGTGACGCTGCTGAGCTCGCTTTCCAAAGCCTTGACTCTCTGCGTGTGGTGTAAGCGGCAAGGCTACCGATAATCCGGATGTCAACGTACCCTGTCATATTGCTCCAGCATGAGCTGATCGCGCTCGTACTGTCCTCGCATGTTGAGGAGTTCCCTCTCGAGATCATGGATCTGCTGGGCGGCTTGATTGCTGTATTGCATCATTTGCTGCTGCATCTGCTGTTGTATCAATTGCTCCTGAGCCAAACGTTCCCTCTCAGCCTGCTCCGCTTGTCGTTGCTCGAACTCGCGGCGCTGCTGCTCCTCCATCTCCCTTCGTCGGCGCTCTTCTTCTTCACGAGCGGCGACGAGGGCGGCTTGTTGTTCTTCATACTGTTTGAGTAAGCGCGCCTGTTCGTTGATTTCCGCTGCATTCGGTTGAGGGGTCGCAGGCGGTGGCGATACCGCCGCTGCAGTCGTCGGTCTGGCGGGGAGGTCGGGAGCTGATCCATTATCCATCAGGTTCGGAGGTTCCTGACGAACGTTGTTTACACCAGTGAAGCTTTTAGGATAGAATGCAGAGTGAAATACTCACAGCACCAAGCTTGGGAACGTTGATGAGACCGGTTAGATACTTGAGATTCGAGCACTCGTAGTAGAACTTTCGGAGAGCGTAGTGTTGTTGGCTATAACGCTGTCGCAGGGGCTCGAGGGCGTCGGTATCATTCGTTCCTACCCGACAGATCAGCTATCAACTGATCGCGGGGCATCTCATACACTCACGTCTGTGCATTGCACGGAGCATGCTGGTGATGAAACGGTAGATACCCCAACTCTCCTTGACAAGAGGAACAAGAGCGGAGATACGACATTCGTTGCTGGCAGAGTGGCGGAAGTGAGCGAAAATCATCCGCTGGAAGGAGTCGATCTGGTCCTGCAAGTTCATGAGGTCCGAAATAGTCTCGTAGCTGAATCTCGAGGTCAATGGTTGCACAAGCCCTGACGAGGACTACTCACCCCTCATTCGGATCGTCAATTCCCTTCAAGGTAATGTACTCTTCGTATTCAAATAAACCGTTGAACTCGGGACGTAAACGATGAAAGCGCAGCTTAGCCAGGAGGAACTGCACATATGTCCTGATCAAGGGTCCGTAGCCTATGACCATCTCTCAGTATTCAGGAGACCCGCACGATGTAAGGTACACTGACCGCGAGCGGTTTCATGACCAACAGTCCTAGCGCAGGTTTCTAGCCAACCCGTTTGCCCATGAGCCTCTTTGATGGTCTAGATTGGCAGGGTTGGTACAGGAAAGCAGCGCAAGGATCTGGAAACATACCACGGGATGACCTTCTTGGAGTACTTTGTGGACCGTGATGAGCGCCTTAAACGTCTGCACCTCGTCGGACAAGATTGGTTGCACCCTCAGGCCCGTCCAAAACGAAATCGAGGAGTGATAGTCCCAAGTGTAGACGATGCATTCTGAACGGATGTGGGATGTCAATCTGGGGAACATAAGTGGATGTACAGCACACGTACTCCGGACATGCTTCTGTTTGGGGGCTGTCTCCTCCGGGGATGTTGCTTTCTTGATATTGACGACAAGCTCTGCCTCTGCCTTGTCCTTGTCTACGGGCCGTGTGGGGTAGTGGACTTCATCGCCGTCGATATTGTAGTCACCCTGGCGTCCGCGCGAGCCCGAATACCTGAGGTGACGTATGAGACGGACGCAGAGCACACTGAAGCAAGTTGATTCAGCTTACATGTTCGGTATGTCCGAGTGGACCTTGGAGTAAGAACGAAGGGGTATATATACCTGATGGAGGGAGGAGGGTGAGGGGGAGGTCCTCGGCTGCGCATGGACATCCCGGCAAGCGCCCAGACGCGTCGTGCACCGGACGAGGAGACTCGAGAGGGCTCCTAGTACCGCCCAGCACAACATACTGCCCTTTCTCGTCTGGGTACACATTTCCCCACTCTTGGTAGAGACTTCTGTGGCTCGGCCAGAATATCCAAAGATGCTTCGTGCCTTAGCATCTTCTCTCAAGCGACCGCAGATCAGGGCCCGCACTGTACAGCGGAACTTAACGAATCCTCCGAAGCGAATGGTATCGACGGAAGGGTCCTCGCAAACGTACAGAGCGAAGAAGGAGCCATTGATTACACCCTTCATGGTGCTGGTTGGCATTATCCCAATCTTCACCTTTGCGCTGGGGACATGGCAGGTTCAACGACTCAAGTGGAAGGTCGCTCTCATTGACGACCTCGAGGAGAAGTTGGAACGCGAGCCGCTCCCTCTCCCTCCCAGAATAAAGTGAGGTTTGTTGCCTACTGTAAACCTTCGGGACCCTCGCTGACACATGGCTTGGCAGCGTCGAGGCTTTGCCTGACTTCCAGTTCCGCAAGGTGATACTGAAGGGACACTGGGACAACGCCCATGCGATCCTCCTCGGTCCCCGAGTACGGGACGGCACCATTGGCTACCACCTTGTAGTACCTTTCGTACGTGCGGACGGTTCCACTGTTCTCGTCGATCGTGGCTTCGTTATTCGGGAGGCGGCGCAAACCGCTCGCCAGATACAAGATCAGCAGCAAGGAGAGGTAGAAGTCCTTGGCATGCTGCGTACTGCGCAGGTGCGCAACAAATTCACCCCTGAAAACCACCCGGAGAAGGGCGAGTGGTATTGGGCCGATGTGGACGCTATGGCTGCACACGCTGGAGGCGAAGAAGCTGGCGTGCAGCCGGTATATATTGAGGGGATCTTCGGTATGTGGGTAGAGCCCGAACGCGGTGGCGATTTCTCTGACGCATTTTTAGAGGGCCATGCTGGCGAAGCCAATCAGCGCATCTCTCATGGCTTACCTGTCGGTCGATCTCCCGCAGTGGACGTCAGGAACTCTCACGTCTCCTACATAGTGACCTGGTCAGTCGATGACGATGAAAGTTAGGAGTTCTGAAGGATTAACGCATCAACAGGTACTCACTTTCTGCGTTTACTACTGCTATGTTCATACGTCTTCTGCTAAGGCGCCGCCAACTGTTGGCTCGGCTTCCGCGGTAGGACACAGGTCGTCTATATATGCAACTGCTCAGCCAAGTTACAATTGTGATCTGGTAATACCCAGCAGTCAAAGTAGAGTAGAATCGGGGCGTATGTCGCAGCGAGTGGTAGGTAACTGAACAAAGAGGTACGTTACTCGATCCTGAACTATTGATGCATTGAGCTCACCAGCAATTGTTTTCATCTCGGCCACACATGCTCGGCGATAGCATGAAGCATGATCACAGATGAGTCAATGTCATTGTTGCAAATACGCTGCTCGATGCGTCGAAGCGACCGCGGTCCTTTGTTCAGGGCGTCAAACATGGTCAACCTCGGCCACCGTCTAGTTACCGCGCGCTAAAACCACGGCTTGAACAGGGCCCCCACCTTCTTAGCCTTCCTCCCCCATCTTACACAGTCTCTGCATTCACCTGTTGCCCTTGTGCAACATTTGCAGCGACTCCTTGAGTACAGCGGCCATATCCAGACTGTGCTCAATTGTATAGCCCTCAGATACATCATCCACATTCCGTCTTCTGGCTCTCATGATACCCAAGATTCTTTACATCCATCCACGTCCAACTATGCTCTATGAGTCTCCGCGCAGGCGGAATTTCAACGAAGGCCACCGGCGAATTCCGCGGATCACAACGACGCAGAGCTCGAGGAGCACTGCAACTTATCCAGACTCTGCGACGGTGGCTAAGCCTCCAGTGGCTAATTCTCAACACTTCGACTGTCTCGTCGGCAAGCATGGTAACTCTACAGTATACTGCTCTGAAGGTCAGTCAGTGCTCGACGTGTTGAGTGGTTTAGAACTGACACGCAGTATCCAGAGCCGGAGAACGTGGCGGAGATACTGAGGCACAAGCAACGGGTGAAGGCGCAACAGGCTATCAACTCGGTGACCATCATGAACGGCTCCCCTGAATTCTGGGGACATTCCCGATCCTACTCTACCTCGTCATCGTCAGGCGCGTCCTCTCCAGCAAGTTCGCCGCCTTCGACACCGCGCCTGTTGCCCATAGACCTACCATTCTCCGAAGAGGAAGATACCCGTCTACTTGCTGCGACTACTCGTGGTAAGTCATGCGGCATACCCAGACGCTTGGGTGATTGACATCTTTCTGTCAGGTCGTTCGGACTCCTTCTCTTCTGCTGCGTCAGATGAGGGACGGTTACTCATTTCGGTCAATCCGCCCAAGGTCACTCCGAAGGCTAAACACCGTCCATCCGGGTCGCGCTCCTCCGCCATACAGAAGAGCCTCTGCAGGTACTCGTCGCGGAGCAGTATGACCTCTCCCTCTCCGGTGTCTCCCAACATGAGCACCTCAGCCTTGATGGACCTTGTGAGGCGTCTGGCCCCACTCCCTCGTTTCAACCCATACAGGAGACCTCGTGCAGAGTCTTTGTCTGCTATTGTCCCAGAGCATGTAGAAGATGACTCCGGCACATTTTGCGGATTGCTCCCGAGGAGAAGGTGTAAGTCGCAGCCCTCACCGGCGACGCATTCTCGTAGATGATTCTCGTATCTTCAAGAGTAGCGGTGCAACATCCCTACATGAGCTTCACGATATCACGTTTATCTCTTTGTATTTTCTGCTCACTTGTCTCGCTGCATTCACTGTATATCTCGTCGTGTAACCAAATGTCATCTCCGTTTTCGCGCACGTCCCGAAGCCCATTCCCCGTCTGTATAGGCGCTCGGTTCCACTCGGCCCGTTTTGGCCGAAAGCGGAACTGCGGAGCTGTGAAGCTCGACTCGCCTCGGACGGCCGCCATACTCTTCTCACTTTCTGCCCCGAGCTCTGAGAACTCATCTTGGCGACACCGCTGGCTAGTATAGGTAACCCTGAGGGACATTGATGGCGGATGCTGGGCCGTCCTCGTCCAGTGTCCAGTCTGACTCTCGCCCCGTCACACCGAACCCTTCCCCGCCACGGCGAGCATCGCGCATCCGCTTTCCAAACGACCAAAGTCATGCAAACGCCGCTGATAATAGGCAGTACGGGAGCTTTCAAGCATTGGGTCTTGGACCTCCCCCCAGTTTAACTGGCCGTGCTGGCAATAATGACGGTTCTCTCGCATTCAGTCAAGATGAGAAGAGGCGGCGCGTCAGGTCTGTTGACGGCGTCGACGATATTGCATCGGCTCGACCGAATGATTCGCATGCCTCGTCGTCAATGTCAAGGAGGACAGTGAGCTTAAGCAGACGGGGAGAAAAGCGCGACAAGTATCTGAAGGGACTGTCCACTGGGCTCGCCGATTCGTTCTCGAATGAATATGACCTCTGTGAGTAGTCGCGTCCGCTTCCGTCA
Organism: Trametes cinnabarina; assembly: GCA_000765035.1. Lineage (NCBI taxonomy): Eukaryota > Fungi > Basidiomycota > Agaricomycetes > Polyporales > Polyporaceae > Trametes > Trametes cinnabarina. The sequence continues at coordinate 115,762 of CCBP010000274.1, read as the reverse complement.
GCCTTCTCGCAAACTTACCATTCTACAGCGCGTGAAGGCACGTATGACCACTCAGAACCAAAGTGTGCTTTATGCGATGAGACGTTCCTACAGACCCTGCAATACTAGAAGATGTACAACGTGCTCTGCGCCTGAAGGCTCGTCGCGAGGCGCGTCTGAGGACGTTACAGTCTAGCCCCATTCATACCGAGTCCCGCGGCACGCCTGATATCGTCTCTCTATCTTCTATTTCCGCAGCGTCGTCGCCCGTGGCGGCCTCGGGCCCTAAGGGTACATCTTTCCCGCGACAGACAACTTTGCCTGGCGATTCTGAGGTCGACTTCAGCCCCGCAACGGGATCTGCGCCGTTGCATCCTGTTCCAACCTCATCAGATGGCGGCGTTACGCTCGACTGGGGAGTGACTTCTACCGAAGATAGCCGGGAGCGTCGCTGGTCCATTTCCATTACCAAGCGCAAGGGAAAGGAGCCTGCTCTCGTATCCAGTAGGGACGTGGTTGAGAAGCAAGTGTCTGTATACGCAGGTGACTAGAAAGAGGAGTATGCTGTGCAACTGCGATTCACATCTCTTCTGCAGATAAACTCCAGCAAATACGGTCACGGGCTAAACCTCACACCATTCGCAAAGCCGCAATCACGAGCGACCAACTGGAGAGAAGATACCGCTTTCTCTTGCCCAAAGGCAATACACCCGGCGTCAATCTCTTGCATGTTGTTCGCTGGTATCGCAAGCAGGAAGAGCACGTTAGGGAGACTTTGGACAAGATGGAGCCGGCTACATGGATGAAGCACCTGTGGGATAAGCACGGTTCTCCGAAGGGTGGTAACTCTAGCTGGTCCCCTACAGCTCTCGTCATAGAGGAGTACGTCAAGTTCCATGCCAGCCCCCACACCATGTCCACCATTCCCGAGGACGACGTGACCTTGCCTTCGTCGCCCAATGCTCCGTCCTTCTCGGAAGTCCGGTCTCCTTCCACCGATTCGTATTCCTGGACTTCTCCCCGTCACTCTTTGGAACCTGCTATCTCTCGAAAGAGATCCTCTTACGACGCACAGGTATCATTCGAGCCGTTGGTAGAATCTGGAAAGGAGTCTATCGGGGCTCGCTCAAGGCACAGTACAGAAGGCTTCGTCAAAACCTGGCGGGCGCCCGCTGCCGGCAGCGATTCTGCTCGGAGCTCTCTCTACAGCCTCATATCCAAAGGCGCCTCTCCTAACAGCAGTCGCAAACACTTGCGCGGTCTTAGCAGGAGATTAGGTCGCCGTCGCAGTGACGACGTGTTGTCATCTGCCAGGAATTCTACTTCGGAGCAGAGCGCCTCAGAAGACGGACATCGCGGTCACCAGAAGATGGCGACTATAACGCAAACGAGCCTTCACCTTCAATTTGGCGATGAGAAGTCGTCAGCCCGTGTAGATGGCATGGAGACTGGACCGTCCGAAGGCGACACTTTACGAGTTGAAGCGTCTGAAGAACCCGCGACAGCCACACAGAGCACGACGGTAATGTCCCATACCTCTCAGCCCGTTCCTGGGACTATCAAAGACATTTCCGGGAGGAGTACGTTGCCTCGTCGTCGGCACCGAAGATCGCTTCCGTCGTCGAGGGACCTCTTTGTACGAGAACGGGAGAAGCAGCGTCGCGCAGCGGATGAACAGAAGGAACGTGAAGAGTATGAGATAAAAGCCCAGTACGTTTATCATTCGCTCGCTCGGTGCATTCTCTTACGCGTTGCTGTAGGGTGTTGGAGGACACCATCTCCCAGAACTATCGCGTACGCCATCTCTTGCAACGTATCGCAGCTGGCGCTCGCGAATACGACTCCGTACAGTGCGGGCTATCGGAAGTCCTGCGTATACCCATTCCAAGGATACCCCCAGAGGTCATGGACGCCTTCGTACACGATCCGTCTGCTGTCACCGGCGGCACACGTCGTGTCGCAGGTTGGAAGGCGGTTGAAGACATACATTCTCGCATCGAGCGTCAGAGAGACACGTTACAGTTATTTCTGCGGTCACAACTCGGTGATGCACGTCCTAAAACACCTACGATGAACATTTTTGAGGACCAGATCAAGGCTGTCATCCAGTCTTTGGAGCGCCTTGCTGAGGAGCGCGAAGTACTCACGCACAAGGCCGAGGAGGTTGCGACGGCTCTGAAGCGAGTGAAGACTATACAAGCAACAGTGAAGAAGGATTACAACGACACCCTCGCCCATACGTCGCTAGTGTATCCTGAAGTGCGTCATTTTATCATCTATTCTGAAAGTATAGCAAACCCATGCTCCCTCACAGCTATCACAAATTGCTGCCTTGGAGGAGAACTACCGCAATCACTATCAACAATTCTGGGACATCGGTCTTGACGCGCTTACCCTTCTACTCGACACGGTCACTCCATTCTGGCGGAATTACGGGAAGGTCATTGGGGAAGACGTGCAAGACTTCCTCATCATTCCCTGGTACCGCAATGAGTTCACCGGCGAACCCAAGCGATACCCCATCAAACACTTCCCGCGACGTTCCTTCCGCCATTGGGTGGGCCTCCTGTTTCTCTCGTTCCTCAGCGTCGTCGTTACTCTCCTGCAGGCACGCGTTGCTATCTCCATGACTATACACTTCCACCTGCCTTGGATCTCTCATACCGGATTGTGGTGGACAATCATTCCTATCTACACCGTAGGGCTCATCATAACCTGGTGTGCGGTTCTCATCGAGTGCTGCATCCTTCTAGCGCAGTGGGGCGTCGTAATTTGGTGGCTGGGATGGACTGTGAACCTGTTTACATAGCGCTATCGGATTTGCTGTGCTTTTATCTTTATACGCCTTGATATTGTACGGTAGTATGAACCTAGGGGAGTAAATACATGGTGCCTGTGCAAGTCATTGTGTCTACGGTGCTGGCGGTGCATGGATTGGGTCGACGGGATGTCCTGGGTTGAATTGACCATGAATGGTGGACGCCATCGCTACCGGACCCGAGCCTTCACTGAGTTTCAAGCTCGGTGTGGCACTAGTGACATGCCCGGGATTGTAGGCGAAGGGACCTGATAAAGCCATGGCCCGGTTTGATTGAACCTGAGGAATATCCGTGACAGCGTTTCCTGCATTGATACATTCGCGGCAATAACCTGCAGCGAGTGAGTCAGGATTCCTGTCATGGCGATCCATGCATACTTACGTCCACCCATCATCAACGGAACGTCCGTCTTCCCGCATGAATGACAAGCTATTGGAGGTAGCCCCGGAGCCTTCGGCTTTGGTTGACTGCGCCGTCTAACCGGTGTCTGCTTCGCTGTAGGCGAGGGAGGCAAGGCAGCTGGAGTCGTTACTGTGGGCCTTCGAGAAACCGCTTTCCTCTTCGTCCTGTTGCTATCAGCCCCGGCGGGCTTGATAGGTTTCATTGTATACGACGGCGACAGAGCCTGGGACAGGTCGTAAGTATCGCGCAGGAGATGCAAGACGAGTACCTACACTCTGAATTTCTGCCAGCAATTCTCCTTCCGGTAGCCGATACTGCAGGTAGGAACGCGGGGCAATTTGTCTGGCCTAGATTCATTTGTGTCAGCATGAGGCATATGTCTCTTAAGTGCCAGGCCTACAAGCTCGGAAAGCTTGGCTCTGCTTTCTTCCATCTTCACATGTCCGCCCGCCCAAGAAGACAAGAGCTCCCATAAGCCCTGTGACACTCGCGATATCCTAAAGCTGACCACTTCTGGTGCAGTCGGTTTTGCGTCTTCAGTACCATGCTCTGAGCTCCGAGGGTCGGCGAAAGGCAGGCAATGGGTTATGATAATATCCGAGCCCATGTGGATGGCTCCCGAGTTTGATCCCACTAGCTCACAGAGTGCATCGCCGCGAGGGAGGATGAAGCGTTCGGAAGGCCGCTCCTGGAACTCAAGGATCACATCGAATGGTCGTGGTGGTTGTTTATTGGTATCTGGCTGCGTTGTCGGGATGCTAGCACCCTCTTCAGGAGGTTTACGCGATTGTACGCTGTTGAGGGATTGGATCAGGTATCCCAGCGTTTTCACCTGCTGTTCGTTCGCAGTGCGCTTGATCACCGCATTGAGCAGGTTGGCGAGTACGGGGTCACTTTGAGCAGCTGCGGTGACTTTGGCAGATAGCGCAGGGGTTACATATGTACCTGTTGGAAAAGCGACGGACGACAATGACGACTGAACGCCGCTTGAGCCCGCGGACTGAGCCGGAGAGCTAAGAGGGGCTTGATATGTCGCTACGCGTGATAGGAATGAGTAGCGAGCACCGGTAGCGAAGGACAGTACATGCTCTTACTTTGACTGCCGTCCCGTCCATCTATTGCAGGCGATGGGAGGTAATGAACCTCATACATGGCTGTATTTGAGAAGATGTGAGGGCCGATATGAAAATCAAATCTTCCGTGAGCCTTTGTAGTATGTGGAGGAGGCGTTACTTCAGCAGGTCTTCCGCCACGCGCCTTCACAGAGAACTTCGGGAAGATAGTCGACAGCCACGCATTACGCGCTACGACACAAATGTTCACGGGCGAATAAGTTCATCGAGCGACTAAACGGCTTACATTGTCTCAAAGACTGCAGAACAACTAGACTACAGGATGTGTGAGTGATACACTTGCTCGGACACCCACGAGACCTATTGTAAGCATTGCAGCATGCACTGACCTCTCCGACACACTCTTGAGAGAAATGCCCTCGATGTCCTGACTATCAACTTCCCACCCAGGTCGTGGACCTGTAGGTAGTTCTACCGCATTGATGCGTTGCATGGCTCCTTTAGAATTGCAGCGCGTGTATATTGTGGTGAGCGAAGCTGAAGATGCAGACGGCGGCGCAGGTGTGTATCCCAAAGCAAACGAAGAGCTTACAAGTCTAACGCTTAAACGATGGCAGTCGGACGTGTTTGCATACGCTGCTACGGTTGTGGTTCGCTGAAGAAGTGTGAAAGGCTGAGACGCCCGCCGCACTCGATCCATCTCGCTGGGCGCTTCTTCATGCCTGCATAACTTCGTCTGCAACCACGGTGATCCCGAGCGGTTTATCCGCAGACAAGCAGCTTTCTTCATTGAAGCTAGACAGGACATCGTGCTGAGCGGTTCTGCAAGAATATGTCCCAACGTGTCCGTAAGTGGTAGGCTTCCACTTCCAGAGACCCCTGCTGACTATTGTCCAGAGAAAGGAAACACGGTTTTCAGGCCGGTTGCAAAACCGCGCCCGCGGGCAGGCGGAGATTCTCGACAGCCCTCTTCTCTCCCAGAAGTTACATCTACAGCTACAGCAACTCACAGCAATGCACACGCTTCCCAGCATCATGGAGCATCGTCCACCGTGGCCCCTCCCTCTGTACCTCAGCAAACAGTGCATGATTCGACCGTTTCGCAGCCTGCCGCACAACCTCCCACCATCGTCGAGAGCGTCTCCGGGGGAGGCTCCGTAGCGCCTGCGGTACTGTCACAATTACGCCAGCCCATCAATACGCCTATTCAGCCACCTGCTCCCAGAGACCCTCCTCCACGAATGCCTCCTAGGATCGGCTCGTCTCAGCCACCGTCGCAACCTGTCACCGCGATTACCGTTCCTTCGCGAAACATCGTTCGTGCCCCTACTCGTCCCCCTGTTGTTACGTCCATCGTGCATATACGCCCTCCTTCTCCACAACATCTCATTGCTCCACAATCAGCACCGAATGAGTCAACATTCGCACCGTCTGTGCTGCCCATCCCGGATAGCCATCAAGTCCCCCCTGTTCCTTTCGATGCGTCCCAGATTGATCCGCAATTAATGGGACCAGCCGGGCTTGCTGGACTGGTCCCCACACAGCAAAACGTCGCTCCTGCTGGACAGCCTGAAGAGCAGGAGGGACATGCTGTTGGCCTCAACCAAGCTACCCCATCCAAAACATCAAGGCCTCGCCGCACGCCGCGCGAGAAGACAAATGTGGTCGATGGGCAGCCTGCAGAAGAGGAAAACACTCGTAAGCACCTACATCCCTCGAATTTTGGACAACGGACTGAGCAATTTGATAGAAGAGGAATCTGGAGTTGCAGATGCGCCTACTAAGAAGAGGCGCTCCAAGAAGACTCCTGCCGAAGGTGACGGGTCCGCCTCCGAGTCTACGGGCAAAAAGCGCAAACGGTCTGCAACTGCGGAGCCCCGTAGGTCGAGAAAACGTGCACCTTCTCCCCCTCCTTTCGACCCAGACGCGGATCCAGGTGAAGAATTGGACCCTACAGCTATCACGATGGCTTCACTGTGCGATGATACTGGGCGAGGGCGAGTGAGCAGCAAAGCAGCCCAGATTGTCAGCAACCATGCTGCTTGGCGAGCGGCAAATCGGGAGAAGCGCGCCCGACAGAAGGCCATGATGGAGGCGAAGAAATACGGGAGGAACGTGGATGATGAAGAAAATAGCTCCCGTGGTAAGCCTGACAATGCGACCCCATCTCAGCAGGGTCCAGTGAGCTCAGCTTCACGTGCGGGATCCCTCGCCCTGGATCCGAATGCCTCAAACGACGCCGGAGAGGTCGGAGAGGAAGCAGAGGAGGCCGAAAAGGGCGTTGACGGTTTCGACTACCGGGAGGAAATGGCCGTCAGTCGTTTCAGCGTGCAGGTTCGCATAGGCGCGAATGGAGAGACAATCATCGATGAGCAGTCGCTATATGTCAATCGGGACGAGGAGCACCAAACGGAAGACTATACTCATGTCGAAGAATCCGACCTGACCAAGTTCGTCAATTCTGCGACGTACAGCAAGAAGCTTCGTGGCTCGCGTTGGAGTGCAGAAGAGACGGAAATGTTCTACGACGTGTGTACATGCCTTGCTATCGGACTGCTTCTTACTTACGCCACAATTCCAGGCGTTGTCACAATTCGGAGAGAATTACGAGCTCATCTCATATGTCTTACCCGGGCGGGATCGCAAAGCGTGCAAGAACAAGTTCAAAGCGGAGGACAAGAAGAACCCAGCACGAATCACGTATTGTCTACAGAATCGTCGGCCGTACGGTATGAATACTGTTCTCCCTGTCATAGCTATCTCATATGCTCACTGTGCAACAGATATCGCGACGCTCTCACGAATGACTGGCAAGGATTTCTCTGGCCCCACGCCCGAGATTCGCGCGCCTACTCCTCTACGTTCGACAGAACTGGAGATCAACGACGAGCCAGCCGCTCCTCCTTCTCCCAAAGTTGTGCGTAAGAAAAGTCGGACACCCAGCGTGCACGATGCTGGGTTGGAGGTTGTCGGAGACATCGATGACTTCGGAAAGGAGGATTACGAGCAGGCCAATATTACAACAGCGTGAAGATCGCAGATTCTGCAGCATTGTATGAGTGTTCCGAGACTCTGGGCATGGAGTTGATCTTTACAAAGAATCCATCAGGTCGCTCAACATCCGAGGCCGAGTGGCCTGTTCCCACCTTTCGTGAGAAAGTGGTAGAAGGGGCACCTTGACAAGCCGGGATAGCTCAGCTGGGAGAGCAACAGACTGAAGCTGCCATTCAAGGGCGTTCTGGAGGTCGCGTGTTCAATCCACGCTCCTGGCATTTATTTTGCTTGATTAGACCGATTTTTACGATGCGAATATTCTCCACAATTTACAGTGTACTCTTCAAAAGCGGCACTTGTAGCTAGCTACAGTTGGTATGGTACAAAAATTGATATTGGAGTAACTCTACTATCACAAGTACTTCGTCGTGCCGAAGGCACGGCAAACCTCTAGTCTGTGGCATTGCAACGCGTCCCCTCGAAAGCGCTCAAGGGCCTGAACAGGTAAATGCCGTAAAAGGTAGCAGGCTGCTTTACTATAGAAGATGAAAAGTGCTTATAATGTAAAGTCACTTCTTATTACCGCAGAATTATTACTCTATCACTTTCCCCTTCGTCTAACTATTCTATTGTATGACTATTTTAAAATTACCAAGGCACGGTCATGTGACTGTTACACGGACGCGCCACTGGCAAGGGCTTGAACCGTAACGTGCTTCTGGAAGCCCATGACATTGACTATCCCTGGAGGGTCCATAACCAAGCATAAGCCAGGCTTATTGCTAGATCTTCTCGTTCTACCACCACCCCCTCGCCCACAAACCGCTCACAAATCGTCCCGTTTTGCGCACCATGGTCCGTCGTGCCCTCTCTCAAAGCGTTCCTACGCCATCGCGTCCCTCTACACCACCAGGCGATGATATTGAAGAGGTAGCATGGACGTTACCGCTCATTGGCGCATATAGTGACAATTTGCATCAGGGACCCTACTTTGATAGCGTAGACGAGCTACAGCAACATGTATGCTCGTTGCAATCGAACCGCGTTGCTTCATTCATCAGGTCATACATAGGGCATCAACGTCCAAGACATCCTTAAGCTGAAGGTGGGGAAATGCACATAGTCGTATCCCTTGTTCCGTACGCTGATTCGTGGTTTAGTCCGCAGCCATCAACACGGTGTCCGGGGTAAACATGACGACAAGGCGTCAAATGCTCAAGATAAAGGTACATCGGTGGCCAACTACTCGCTCCGCGCCAAGTTGACGACTGATGATTCGTACTGCACCTAGGGAATGTCAGAGGCCAAGGTCGAGAAAATTAAAGTAAGTCCTCGGTCCGAATACTTTCTTGCTAAGCCGCATGAACGTTCCCGACTGTAGGAGGCGGCGCATAAAATCCTGGTAATGTACGAGTCCATAAGGTGGGTATATGCTATTTATCGTCAGTCTAGGGTTCCTCTTTTGCTACAGGCCTGGAGGTACAAGAGAAGCGCAAACGCGTGCTCGTCATTAGCACGGGTAGCAAGGCGGTGGATACGGCTTTGGGTGGTAAGTTGTCTCCACCGCCATTTCTTCACAGACCTCTTCACATTGCGACTAGGAGGCATCATGTCCCAGTCGATCACCGAGGTATATGGGGAATTTCGCACGGGCAAGACTCAGCTGGCCCATACCATGAGCGTAATAGCCCAGCTTCCTCCTGACATGGGCGGAGCTTCGGGCAAAGTGAGTACATGCGTCTACATCCTCGCCAAAATATGATCTTTCAAACTTGGTCAGGTTGCATACATCGATACCGAAGGTACCTTCAGGCCGGATCGAATTCGCTCCATCGCTGACCGATTTGGGGGTGAGGCTGATCTTTGCGCTCCTCGTCACCTCATCGCATATCATACTAACTCACCGTCTAGTCGATGGTGACATGGCTCTGGAGAACGTTCTCTACGGTACATGCGCTGCAAATTAACGAAGACACGTTACTGACAAACAATACGTCCCCAGCAAGAGCTCACAACAGCGAGCAGCAGGTACGTACATCCCTTTCATCAAAATCCTGGTACAGTCTTAGTATGATTGCAGATGGAATTGATCAACGAATGCTCAATTCGTTTTGCCGAGGATAAGGATTTCAGACTTCTGGTGAGAGTAGTTGAACGGCCAAATCATCCGTTTGTATGCGCTCAGCGGACTTCAGATCGTCGACAGCATCATGGCCCTATTCCGAGCAGATTATTCGGGCAGAGGTGAACTCAGTGAACGTCAGCAGAAGGTAGGAGGTCATCAGCAACAACAGGAGTTTAGATACGCTCAATGTTGATTGCCCCAATACAGCTCGCTCAGGTAAGTTGCGCTTGCCCTCTGGATGTGACATACGTTAATTTGTCTGCAGATGTTATCAAAACTCAGCAAGCTCTCGGAGGAATATAATGTAAGCGTGATGTGAAATTGAAGGAACGCTTGATTGCATCTATTTTTCCAAAGATCGTGGTTCTGCTAACTAACCAAGTGCAATGTGAGGCTTTTGTCGGCCATTGCACGCCTTCACTCACTTGCAATCAATAGCCGATCCGGGTGCGACTATGACCTTCGTTGCCGGTGGGGCTCTCAAGCCCATTGGGGGACATATATTGTCCCACGCATCAGCAACTAGGATGTACCTGAGAAAAGGTGACTCACTCGGCCTCTTATGCGGATATCGCTAGCTGACCTTTCAAACGTTACCTAGGTCGCGCTGAAGAACGCGTTGCAAAACTTGTGGACAGCCCGGACAAGCCAGAAAGCGAAGCTTCCTACAAACTTGACGAGGGTGGCTGGGCTGATGTCTGAACTGCGCCTTCGAGCTGCCGACTACGATGAAGCCCTTCTTTACCAGCGAATCTCCTGTGTTGTCCGGGCTCCTCGTGCTCATAACCTGTGCTATCTTGCGAATGCTCCTTTCCCTCGGCTCTCTCGACTCTGCTGCCTTCTCTCGATACACTGGACAGCTTGTTGCTGCATCAATTCTCGATGGTCAATATACTGTGGCAATGGTACTATCCTAGTATCCACGTTTGCTAGTCGATGCAGTGGCATCTCACCTCACTCTCTGCCTCCTAAGGAAAGCGATGTACCTAACCAGTAGCCACAAGTCTAGAGACTAGGGACTTGCACGTGCGTCAAGCTGGACATGGGGACCGTAGCCTCGAGCGCCACGGCCATCGCATGCGCCGCTTTCTCATGATCATATCCATGCAGTCGGGTGGCTTGATGCACACGCTGTCACTATAATTGTACTGTGGGGCACATTGACGCCGCGATAGCATGCGTCCTCCCGAAGTCCGTATGTATGCCCGTACAGTGGCGAGACCTACGGAGCAGCGCAGATATCACCCGATACACTGCTAATCCTCCGATAGGAAGGCCGTGAACTTACCAGCATCCACCATTCAGCCACATGCCACATGTCAGCATCGTCATAGGCAAGAGCCGCGACAACGTCTCTGATGGCTGCCTACCGTTGGCTGATGCGCCTTGCTCGGCGCGGCGATGCATGTGGTGGCTATCGTCGGTATCGGCGGTAAGAGAGCACGTTCGCAAATGCCCGGCGATGCCCTTCCCGTATAAAACCTGCTGCGAAGCGTCGTGCAACGCCGTCCGCGCAGCGTTACTGAGCCAGGACAAACCACCAGTATGGCTGCCGCGTCCGGTCTCGTCTTCGCCCTTCTCGCGCTCCAAGCTTGCGCGAGCGTTTCTTCGCTCTTGTCGCTCCCAAGGACGTATCCCAAAATCTCGGCATGCGTGAATGAGCCGCTAGCGTATTCGTGCGAGAACACGACGGCCATCAAAAATACCTGCTGCTCCCCAACACCTGGTGGGCTTGTTCTCCAGACGCAGTTCTGGGACACTTACACGGGGTTGGAACACAAGGGGCAGCTCTTGCCCAAGGACATCTGGACCGTACACGGCTTGTGGCCGGACAACTGCGACGGGTATGTCTGTGTCGTACTACTATTGAGTATATTTCAATGACGCTGAGTTGACATGATTTCGTAGTTCGTTTGGGCAATACTGCGATTTGTCGCGTCAATACGATCCCGATCCTTCGCCTCGCGTCTTGCCCGACGGGACGCCTGTACCACCGTACAACGGGCCTGGCGTTGACACCTTCGTCGCTGAATTCGGACGCTTCAATCTTCTTGACTTCAGTACGTTCATCTCCATTTCCAGGGGCATGGCGCAGCTGACTGTCATGGGGTACAGTGGAGAAGTACTGGGTCAGCCAAGGCAGTCCTAACAGCGACTTTTGGGGTCATGAGGTAAGTGATGCCGCCGGACTGATACTGCGACTCAACCAGGCTCCAGTTCTCCAAGCATGCCACCTGCACTTCGACCTTCGACGTCGCCTGCTACGGGCCGTATTACCAGAAGAACCAGGACGTCGTTGACTTCTTTGACGCCGTCGTGCGGGCATACAAGATGTATCCCACTTGGGAAATCCTAGCTGCGTGAGCAGACCCGTCATCGCTTTCGCCGAACGTCATTGATCAGCAAATTTCACTGTAGTTCTGGCATCTTACCGTCGAACAAGACGACCTATTCGCTCACGCAGCTGCAGACCGCGCTAAAGGCACAGACTGGTTCTATTCCCTATCTGGGTTGCGGATCGAACGGGACCGTTCTTCAGGAAGTCTGGTATTTCCACCACGTCCTGGGCACGGTGAGTGCAATCATGTGCAATGCTTTCAACAGCGAACTGACGTTGTTGCAGGAGCAATTCGGTCATTTCAAGACCGTGGACTCAACCACGGCGTCGACCTGCTCATCCACCGCAGGAATCCATTACTACGAGCGCACCCCAACCTCTGAGCGGGAAGTGAGGTTGTTGCCCTGATGGCACAGGCACACATTCTCCAGTCCATGGCGATGATGAGACGCAACGTAAACTGTACACTCCATCATTATTCATTATGGGAAGGGAGGACCAACCTTTACATCATGGGAAGGGAGGACCAACCTTTACATCGAAGTCATGGGACACTTGCGAGGGATCCAGTGTGCTCGAGCCATAGGGGCGGGCTCTCTTGGTCAGCGTCATGCAACACTACACAAGGCTTATAAGGAGATATGCTCGAAGGTTCGCATGCACCGCAACCTAGATGCTACGCACTGTGAGAGAGGTTGCTCCTACCTGGTCGCGGTCCTTGCGGACTCGGAGGTCGACCCTACGCTGCGCCTCACTCGCGGCGGAGACTGGGCGCTTCCTGAAACTTACCACCAACAGCCATCGCGCATCAGCCCAACCGCTCGAGGAACGCATGCCGCCAGACTATGAATCGCGACAATACTGGAACGCACGATTCGACGAAGAGAAACACTTCGAGTGGCTTGGAGACGGCATAGACACAATCATTCCCCATGTCAGCTCATTCTTGCTCAACCCGCAGAAAAGTGGACGGTACCGCTCGAACGTCCCTGCCCGACTCTTGCACATTGGCGCGGGGACTTCTTCCCTCTCGGAGCGACTACGCGAACTATACATCAGCGTATACGGCGACGACGTGGATGAGATTGCGATAGTGAACACCGATTTCGCAGAAACGCTGGTCGCACGCAAACGGGAGGCGGAAGCGGCAAAATGCGCGATGGGGGGACCTCAGAAAGGCATGCGATGGGTCTCTGCAGACGCACTCAAATGGAACGAGATGAGCAAAATCACGGGCTCAGAGAGCGAGCTGTTCGATCTCGTCGTGGAGAAAAGCACGTCGGATGCCATTTCATGCGGTGAAGACGTGACATATTGCGGGGTAGAATCAAACCTCCACCCAGCCTTCCACTCGTACCTGGCCGCAGAGCAAGGACGGACGCTCACCTTATCCCCGGTGGAAGTCTTCGCTATACATCTCGCATCTCTGGTGCGACCCGGAGGGCTCTGGATAGCCCTCACGTTCTCTTCCAACCGCTTCTCATTCATGCCCCCTTCGGCGGGGGAGGACCCTTCTCGACCACGCGCAAGCGACTTCTGGACGACGGAAGAAGTGGTCACCGTCGACGCACCAACAGGGCTGGAGGGGAACGCCCATGCGCCACTCGTGCAGCATTATGTATACATCTTCCGCCGTCAAAATGCCGGACAAAGAAACGGTAAGCCTCAAAAGCCAAACAATATTGAGATCAAGTACTCACAACCCAGTTAAAAGGTGCTGAAGCAGACAAGGGAAAGGGCTAACTACTGGTCGGGGGTTGCGGTCTTCGTGACCGTCTTAAGGAACGGGTACTCGCTCTCTTTCCAATAACCAGCTCGTCAGAGATCGGGTTCGGGGGAATGAGGAGCGAAGGAAGTTCAATGATTATAAGAGAATGAGAAGAGTTTGGTAGCAGTATGAAGCGAATGCAGAATGTGGGAGGAGGGTACTAGGAGTTCCACGCCTCCAAGCGCCGGTGGTGACGCGAAGCGATCACGTGGTATTACGCGGGTACGCGAGACGGCTGGTTTGTTGAATGCGATCAGCCACACTCCTCGTCCTTCTCGCCCTCTCTCCCATTCACCCCTTCATTCTCCTACCTCTGCGCGCACACACCTACGCGCAACACTAGACATGACTATAACGCTTGACCTTGAGGCGGCGACCTCAGACGCCCCCACTAGGAGAGCGTTGTCCAACCTGTCTCTCGCAGTCGCCAAATGCAAGAGAATCGTGGTCGTCACTGGGGCTGGCATTTCATGTTCATGCGGTATTCCGGTACGCGTAAATGCCCATCTAGCCAATGTATCAAACATATGAACGCGTATCCCAGGACTTCCGGTCGTCTGACGGGCTATACTCACTCGTCAAGCAACAGTATCCCGATGTCGTCATGAAGGGACGCGACCTGTTCGACGCGTCGCTGTTCCGTGATTCGACCTCTACGTCCGTGTTCTACACGTTCATATCTCAACTCAAGAAGTCTATCGATGTCGCGTCACCTTCGCCTACGCACCGTTTCATCAAGACCCTCGATTCGAAGAAGAAGCTCTTGCGCTCCTATACGCAGAACATCGATGGACTCGAAGAGAGAGCAGGCCTCATTGGTACATCGAGCCATGAAGCGAAGAATCATGGAAAGGGAAAATCCAAATTCAAGCTGAAGGAAGTCCGCAATGTACAACTGCATGGAGACATCCACCGCGTCCGGTGTACCTTCTGTTCCGCCGATTACCCTTGCACCCAAGAGCATGTGGATAGCTTCCTCGCTGGCACGGCTCCCGACTGTCCAGAATGCGCGTCCAGGTGTGAGTGGTCTACCCTGCAACATGATACGGTACATGACTGAGCGAACACGCCGCGCTCAGCTTCCGCGCGCGTTGCGCGCTCTGCACGCGCCCTTAAGGTCGGCACCCTGCGCCCAGCAATCGTCCTTTACGACGAGCCGCATCCACTGGGTGATGACATTGGCAGCATCCACAGCGCGGACATCGCGCGCAAACCCGACATGCTCATCATCATGGGTACCTCGCTGAAGGTGCATGGCTTCAAGAAGCTTGTCAAGGACTTCGCGCGCGCGGTGCACGAGTTGGCGCCTTCTCCCGCGGCACCTTCGAAGAAGACCTTGAAGAACTTCGCGGGGAAAGTCATCTTCGTGAACAAGACGGCCCCAGGAACCGAGTGGGACAATATCATCGATTACCACGTCGTGGGCGAAACCGATCGGTGGGTGGAGAAAGTGGTCGAGGACTGGAAGAAGGCCCGGCCAGCCGATTGGGAGGTACAGAAGACCCTCGTCGCGACCGGGAAGACGAGTACCGCCGGCACATTCCATGTTGCGAAGGAGATCACGAACACAATTGGTGTCAAGGGCAAAGGTGTGTGGATAGTTGTCGCGGAGCTGGCGGTGAAGTTGATGTGACGTGAGCAGGCGCGAAGCGGAAGAATGACCGCAAGCACGAGAACGTGCCCCTGGCAGAGGAAGAGGACGATGTATTCGACATTACCCTACCTCTTCCGTCGCCTCCACCTTCGCCTAGCAAGCGGCCACGCAGTCGCTGCCATTACGATGTGGAAATGAGCCCATCGAAGAAGTCGCGCGAGGTGCCAGTACGCGAACCCATCGAGTTTGAGGAGCGTGGGTTGCTGTTCGGAAACAAGACGAACGCTAAAGCACGAAGTAAAGCCTCGTCGAAAGATGACTTTGACCTTGGCGAGAACATCATCAAGCCTCGAGGCGTGCCGAAGAAGCCGACAAAAGCGAAGCTACCAAAAGCTCAGGTGGAAGTCGTGCTGGAACCGCGGAGGATTGCTGCACCTATATGATGAATTGGAACAAATTGGACCACTTACACGGATTGTTCCTATACCATCGTACTTTTGCAGACCTGTAACATTATTGTGTATATATTCCTTCGCTAATTATCTCAGTAGCAAACAATTGGGATGCAAAGTGGGCTCAACTCATTCGAGCACGCAATAACGGAGAACATGCGATAGCCTGAAAGGAAATGCAGAGGGGAAGCAATACAAATCTCGAAACACCTACATCCTACAGCACCCATCCAAGGTGAACCGCCTCAATCGCTGATGAGCTCCGACACGCTCCAGTCTTCGAAGCTGCCGTCTGGGAGATAACGTCGGATAATGAGGGGAATTTTCCGCTGCGAGAGCTCCTTGATGGCAATTTGCAATGCGTCCGTCTCGCCGTCCAGAGGTACCAGAACAGGTGCGTTCATACTATGGAAGCCCGGTGAGTACTCCGCCCACTCAACATCTTCCACACGTGGTAGAGCGCACCTGATTTGCAACGCCCGCGTTCCCAACACTCGTGCCCGCTCGTACTTGGTCAGATAGGGCGTGGTCACCCGGACCTTGTTGGGTTGTCGCTCTCCCCGAGTACCTGCAGCGGAGGCCTCGGGCTGGGCCGCGTCACCGTTAGGAGCCTGTTCGCCGTTTTCTACACCGTTCGCGCCAGCATAGCCGTTCACTTGGTCACCCTCGCCGTTTCCCTCGCCATCCGGAAGCTCAGTGGCTAGCAGGTCGTAGTTCTCGTCCTGAATCCCAAGCAGCAGCGTTTTCAGTCAATGTCCCACACAAATATAACTCCCATACGCACGAAGGCGTCCTCACCAAAGCTGCAGCACGACGTGGGGTCGTCAGATGTTTTGCCTCCGGATTGAAATGGAATGACTACTCACCCCGGGCCCTCGTAGTCATAGTCGTCACCGCCGCCACCACCACCGTATCCATCGTCAGACATTTCAATTCAATTGGTTTCTGTTGTACAGCTTCAAACAGGGAGGCTCTCTGAGAGCACGAGAAGGAGCTCTGGAAGAAGAGGCAGAGGACGGAGGTGGAGGCGTGAAGACAAGAATTTTGGCGCCCTTACACGCAGCTCGGACCGCCGCTATCTTTCGAGCGCCTCAGTGGTCATCCGGGCTCTTCCACACCAGAGACAGTGCACGGAATCCGTTGGCCCAAAAGTTAGCAGATAGTGCAGGCATAGTTATGCTAACAGTAATACAGTAATTCCAAGAACTTTCCCGCGTTTGGACAGGTTTAGGAGCTCGACCGTAAATAAGGGCTAATATGCTGGACGCAGATGATAGCTATCCTTGTCTACAGCTAAGGTGGCTCTCTGAGGATCGGATAGCCAACAAACGCTGCGTGACTATCTGTCCACAGATTCCTTTGTTATGCTTGACCTTTCCAACGTATCTGACACAGAAACTGTCTGGATAGTCACTCGGAGGCCTTTCTCTACGCCTGACAAATATGCTACTATAAGTTCCGGATTAGGGTAATTACCAGTTACATCAGACACCCAGAACTCAGGCACTGTCTCTGGCTCCTCCAGTTCGTCCTGGCAGATGTACGAACTGCTTTCCTTCTTGTGCTATCGCGGTTGTGCATTTCATGCATGCGCAATGACAGTCATACATCAGGATGATCTCTCCCTGCTTGTGTAAAACTTCTGCTCATGCCTGCAGGCTCTGGCGTAGATATACAAACACTCACTTACCTGTCAGGGCCCTTCGGTCCCAGAGTCTCGATGAGGATATCCTCATCGTGAACCTTGGGAGAGGGTGATACGCCGCTGATGGCGCCGGGCACTTCTCTCGCATCGCAGGCGCTTCGAATCGTCGATCGCATGAGGTCAGTTAAACCGTTTTGATTGACACTCGTTGACCCAAGGATGCAGATTCCAGAACTTCGAGTGGTGCAGCATGGGTATCACTCAACGCCTGGCTCAGGATTGCC
The DNA here is from genome assembly GCA_000765035.1 of Trametes cinnabarina. Lineage (NCBI taxonomy): Eukaryota > Fungi > Basidiomycota > Agaricomycetes > Polyporales > Polyporaceae > Trametes > Trametes cinnabarina. The sequence continues at coordinate 98,289 of CCBP010000274.1, read as the reverse complement.
GGTTGATAGGACTAGTGCTACTCCAGATGACTTTCATGGAGAGTAGCTGCGCCCGAGATGGTTGATCTATCTGCTTCATGGCTAAGTATTGGCCTGCAAGGCTCAAGCGCTCGAGCCCCGTATGCTCTGTTAGACATCGGCGTATAAGCCATAGAAGCTGTCTCTTGGGAAGCCACTCGCGTCAGATGGCGGCATGGAAGATATCAGCTCCAAGGTTCGTGCCTGTCCGATCCGAGTGATTTTGTCCCGCTAATGAATGCGATGCTGATCTGTCTCGTGTAAGTTTCTCGGAGGCCATCCTGCGCGACCGCCGCATCGCGAGTCACCATTGACAACGTGAGCTGCTCGCAATCTCATATTCGAGAGACAGGGTTTGCAAATACAACTACAAAGAGCGGCAGTGCATAGCGGAGCGAGCGGTATTAATCACTCGTGAGGCGTGTGGCGGACAGCGATCGCTACAGCAGAAAACTTAGGTTTTGCACCTTTCACTGTGAAGTGCCGCCGGCACCATCGAAGACACGTCCAAATTCGCCGTCGAAGTTCGGTGACTTCATAGGACGACCGCTCGTTCCTGCCATCGCGACGTTGGCCGAGCTCATATATGCAGCGGTCGAGAACACTCGCCCGCCCGAGAGGGTCTGCCCCGTTCCACCACAATCGACCGTGCCGTTCTCTACACATTCACCAGCTAGCCCTCCTACGTCCCGATGCCACCCAAGACCGTCGTCAGGGAGCGCGCATGGGGAACACGCTATGACTCCCTCGAGTTCGAGCCCTCCTCGCCACCTATTCACCGTCGCCTAGCCATCGACTCAAACGCCGACAGTCCTTCCGCTCCAGTTTCTGTCAGGGACTTGGCCATCTACGCACCTAACAGCTCTGCCGGAGATGGTACTTTTACACAAGACGCAACAGTTCATGACGCTAGCATATTCATTGGCGGGTACGTCGTATGAACTACAATTCCATGCATAGGATGACCACTGAACGTATGTTGGGGTGCAGTCTCCCCACGAACGTCGATCACGCAGAGCTTACTCGACGCTTGACTGACCACTTATCCATCCATCCACAAGTCAAAGCTGTTAAAGTTATACGCAATAGCGCTCGTGGTGGCGTATGCGCCTTCATTCAGTGCGAGGTCAGCGCAACGGAATATATGCGCGTCGCGCCCTAGTAACAACTCTCTAGAGCGTTTCTGCCGCAAGCGCACTACTCTCGGATCTGCAATCCAGCCCTCGTAGGCAGTTCCACGGACATCTCCTGCGGTTCGAGGCTGCGAAAGCGTCCCGCGCGCTTCTCATTCCTGCACGGTGAGTTTGCCGATCCTTGCTTCCGCATTGCCATTCGCTTTGGACACAGACAATTCTGTGATGTTCGCGCGTAACGATTCTGCTTATAATCATCCGTGTACTCATGTCCTTGACAGATCTGCAGGAGAACTGGACGTGAGTATCTTGGGCTCAGACGACTCGCTCGACGACTCGGTGAACACCAGCTTGCCATCTTCTGGGAGTATCTCAAGTACCCCGGCGGGTTCCACGCATAGATGGGCAGACCAAGTGTCTGAGTTGGACGTTTTCGCGAAACCGCTCTTCCCGTCCCTTCCACCGCAGCATCCGTCTACCCCGAGCATTGAGAAAGCGTCTGACAGCCACGTTCCTTCTTGTGAGCCTGCAGACAAGTCAACAGAACGTAGTTTCTCCGATCATGACACCGTCGACCGCGTCAGCTCCCATACCGCACCCTGCTTGCCTCTCGCAACCTCTGTCAATACATCGCGGCAGTCCTCCCGAGAGCAGCTATCGACCGGTCCTGCGGTTTCATCCCCGGTCTTCGCTCCTGAAAACGGCTTCCGAGCTGACAGCAGAGCCACTCCGATGCTTTCCCTTCCATTCAACCCACCTGCGAGAGAGGTAGACCCTCTGACGATCTTCGTCGGTGGGCTCTCTGTACTAGATGCCGAAGCATGGACGGAGGACAGATTAAGAGGCCTCTTCGAGCGGTTTGGAACAATTGAACGAGTCCAGGTCGTACGTCCCTGTGAGTTGCTTTGCTCTCGTACTCAGGTGGTGAAACTAATATCCATTGCAGTGTACAAACGAACCTGCTTCGCTTTCATAACTTTTTTGCACCCCGATTCGGCCAATCGTGCTGTAAGAGAGGAAGTGAGTATATGTCCATGAGCGTTACTGCAGTCGACTGACTGTAGTATAGCATAATCAGATGCATATGGGTCAACCTATCCGGGTCCATCTACGCGAATACCATGCAACCCCTCGGGCGGGTCGTTGGAAGCCAGGGAGGGGTAGGGGCCGCAACCAGTATGAGGGGCTTCATGCAAACTTTCATCAAGCCCAACAACCCCAGCGGCCTATGAATACCGCCACCATTCGCGATTTCGCATTAGATGCGGTTGCAAGTGATTGTTCGTCCGGTATCTCCCCAGCATCTTCTCCCCTCACGAGTCTGCCCGTGATTGGGACCCCTTCGGCCACGGGGGTCGACAGGAGCGATCACCGAGGACTTCCAATCGCTACTTGGAGGCAGGAATTCGAGCATTCTGAGGACAGCGCTGCTTCCTCGATATCCTCTGGTACGACCAAAGTGGCTTCGGGCGTACCAGGTGGCTCCCACCGTGACGGCCCGTCCAGCGCTGCAGCAACCCCCCCACCTTCAACGCCCTTGCCGCCAACATCCGCGACGAATATTTCGCACGTCGCGTCTCATCCAGTGAATCTGGGACATTTTCATCCGCCTACTTGGATGTACCCTTACCCGTCGCCGTACCCGTATCCCATTCCGGTGATACCGGGATATCACTATCCTGGCTTCCCTTACCCCCCTTACCCACCTCCGCCTTCATTCATGGCAGGAGGGGAACCTTGTACTGCCACCTCACAGACATCGGGAAGTAACCGTTCGCACATGCATGCTTCGTCTGGTGACCCATTGAAGGTAATCTTTTGCGCAACATTATACAGTCCTCACTCATAGAGCAGAAACAGCAGGGCAATCATAGGGATGATCATTCGGACAGGCCGCTACAGCAAAGCGGAATGCAGCCTCCTCTTCGTGCGACAGGCTTCATACAGAATGAACAAGGGATGTTCATTCCAGTGTACCAGCAGGACGCGCTTGATCAGTACATGGTCAACGCTCAGGTTGGTCAGCCACACCTTCAGCGAGCAAGTCCACCTCAATACGACGGCACGCGCAGACCTGGACCCGCGGTCGCGAATCAATCAGGTCCACTTTTCCCGGCGTACTCAGGGGTGTATCCAGTCCAACCCATGCAACCTCATTCATCCGCTGTTGTACCTCTCCCGCAACATGGATACTGGATTCCAGGTGGTCTGCCGCAACACTTTGCAGCGCCTAACGCCCAAGGTTTGCCTACCCCGCCGGTCCCTCTCGCACAAGGAGCCGTGCATCGCCCCGCGGATGTCTCGTCGGCTCGTGGTCATCCGCCTATGCGTGGGGGAAATTTTCCTCCGAGACGATTCCACAGTCGCGACCGCCGATTTGCATGAGCCCGAGGTAGACACGAGATGTTGTGCACAGAGGATGGCAGTTGTCGCTACAGTAAAGCTTCCTAGTATCTTGTGGCCCCCCGGCAGCCGTTCTCCCATTGTCACTGTTTGTCTTTAACAAAAAAATGCGCTCTAGGACCTAGGTGCCTATTCGAAGAAACATTGAGCATGTTGCTCATCCGCCGTGGCGCCAATTCCTACCAGGCGTTTGTAAGAAATCTTCGAGATGTACTTATCTCGTCACCGTAGATGCGACGACATCCCAGCCGCCCAGGAGTTTGTGGAACTGTGACCGTTACGCTCTACGTGCTCTCCATAGCGTCTGATCATGGCATCAGCAAAGCGACGAACCTGCGCGAGCTGGTGCGTCAGTTCGAAGTTCGCGAAGGTTGAATCTGACTCGGAATGTATTGAGCGCGATCCGGAACCATGCATATGCCTCCGATGGCAGAATCGTGCTCGTGCGTCACTGCTTGCCGATTTGAGTACGAATGCCCTCCTTGTACCCGTTAGCAGAGCGGAAATTCCCAGCGGTTTCTCAGCATTCGGCTGCGGTCGTCATGCGCATGCATCATGCATCATGACCATGCATGCACAGTGCACAGATTCTAGAGGACGAAGCTAGAGTCGCAAGGCCCGGGACATTGTACCACCAGCACTCTTCAGGCTTCCATGGCACACATGGACCCATGGCCAGTCCCCCTTGTTATCGTGGAGGGCTTCCTTAGCAGTGCAGGCGCTATAGTCTGGGGCAACTATGAAGAGCACTCGAACTATGCGTGTCGGAGCAATGGTGAGCGGACGAGACGGACAATATTCGCCAGGTGAGGCAACAGGCCCTGCTACATTGGTAGCCCAGTGGCTGACCTCAATCTAGCGTCGGGCCCGTGAGCTCGTTGCACGATAGAGCATGCGAGCTGTTCTACTCGTTGATCGGTGGCACGGGTACGTCCATCCGCTGTGCTAAGCTGCTAGGCTATCTCTCAGGTCTAGTTCGCAGTGGATTACGGCGCGGAGCACTCTCTACAGAACGGTCATCGTCGGTTTGGACGCACGTATGAGGAGGGCTTGTACTCGGAGTGGTCTGTGAAGCACCCATTGCATTTCCTCGGGCACTCCATGGTACGGACAAGCTGGCTTTGTGTGCCATCCTTCACTGATGATCGCACAGGGAGGACCTACTATTGTCAAGCTCCAGTGGTTGCTGAAGACGAGATTCTTCGGCAAGCAGTACTCGGCAGACATGGTCCTGTCCGTGAACACTGGTAGGTGCCTCAGCACCTCAATAGCGCGGTCAGTATCGATAATAACCATGCATATTAGTTTCCTCGCCCTTTCGGGGAACGCAGCTCGTTTATAGCCTTGGTGAAGATACGCGCAACGCCCCCGCCGTCAGGCCGTTCTCCGTGGGAGACATCCTCGCCAAGGGTGTCCATATCGCAGCATACCTGTCTCCCATCCTACCAGGAATTATGGACTTTCACGCGGACGCTCGAGGGCTGTCCTTCCGCGAAGCGTCGTTCTTCTCGTTCTGGGGCCAATTACGGAAGAGCGACTGGGCGGAGAGTCGCGATGCGACGCCGTATGACGCGACGTTCGAAGCTGCGAACGAGCGGGAATATATTGGCGAAGGGGTTGTTAATCCCAATACTTACCACCGGAGTTACTGCGCGACGCTGGTCTGTACAGCAGCTTCAGCTCTCGTTCCACGCGCGCATATTCTGACCTTCTCTGTTTGCGTTGCAGATAAGCCATGGCGAACCGGAGACATCTGGCACGTTCTCACCAAGCTCGTGGTTATCAAGAGCTGCCTCTTGGCCGCTTCGTGCATCGGCGAAGGTGATCGCCAACTTCGACTTGTCAACGATCCGGCCTATCCCTGGGTTCATGGCCACAGTTTCCACGTCTATACAGGCATCCACGGTCGGAAACGAGGCGACAATGGAGGACGGCGTGACTGACGGCTCTCAAGGAGGAGACTACCTTTCGCTGTTGTTCCGCGCGAATGACGGCATCGTGCCCCTCTTCTCTCAGTGGCATCCACTCGAATGCGGGTGAGTCCGCGCATTCCGTCGACACTCTGCGGCAGAAATGATTCAGTACGCTCAGCTCGACACGATGCACGCACTTCGGCCACAGCAACAATTTTCTGGATGACTCGGGAAAAGCGCGCTACAGCTGCTCACCTGAACCAGGCGTCTGGAACGTCCACCATCTCGCGGAGGCCCATCATTTCTCCCTTGTGCCGTTCTGGTTGGGCACGAGGACCCAGAAGGCGTTCTGGCAGGACGTTGGACATTGGTTGCGCGCCATCGATATTGCGCATCGTGGTACTGGAATCAAGGGATGACCGCGGCAGGAACAGGCGATACCGGCCGGATACTGTACGGCGCACGCGCTTGCTCGCGACGTGGAGAAATCAGCAGCTGCGTTGGGTGTCCATGACGCGCAACACGTTGTAATCGAGAGTATATACTTGCTCGAGGGTCGGACTGGCCCCCTGGGGTTCAGGCTGAGGCTCTGACTCCATGTCCGAACGGTAGTTAGAGGGAGCGACAGAAAGGGCCACACCGCCACGACGTGCCTGAGTAGCGATAATATTAATGTCAGCATGATGCCGGTGAGGCTTTGGGCGGGGTCGGACTCGGGCACGCCTTGGCTGAGATCTCAGTCTCAGACTCTGGGAGTTGATCAACGAGATGGTCGCCACACAGCCTGCGTTGCACGCCTCCCAGCGGCACGCGTACTCGGCATCTTGCCCTCCTCCCATCTTCTCCAGCCTCCCCGACATCACTCGCCTGAGCACGCCAGCTGCTAGCTAGTAGCCAATGTCTAGCACGGTTCCGAACTCGGGTGTGCTGTTTCGCAAGTTCGACGACACCTACCCTGGTATCGTGTACAGTCCGAGTAGTGACTGGTCACACATCTCCGGGATCGAGGGCGTGTTCAACAACACCTTGTCCTCCACCACCAAGGAGGGCGCCAACATCCACATCGAGTTCACTGGTGCGCGTACTCCTTGCCTTCGCTGCCGCGTCTGAGTGTCGAACAGTGGTCTTCAGCGTCGCAAATCGTGATCATCGGCGCATCCATAGCGCCAGCGGGTGCAGCTGACGATGCTGGGCCCGTTTCCGAGTACGTGTTGGACGGAGCGAAGAACACGGCGTTCTTGTTCCAAGCCAATGCTACGAACACGACCAACACTATCTTCTTCAATTCCGGGAGCCTCTCGACAGGCCCACACACCCTGGACATAGGTGTGATTACCATCACCGAGAACATCCCGTATCTCCTCGACGCGGTCTACCTTCAGCAGTCCGTACAATCCGACCAACCCAGCACGAGTACTGCTGTATGGGTTTCGACGGTCTTCGTAACTCCTACCGGTGCACCCGGCGGCGTTGCCAAGGATGACAACGTGAGTGGTGCCTCGTCAAGCTCCGTCCCTTTGGGTGCCATCATTGGCGGTGCGGTTGGCGGGGTCGCCTTGCTCGTCTGTGCCGCACTCGCGGTGTACTTCTTGTGGTTCCGACGCCGACGGCATGGGGTTTACGCATATCGCAGCTTTGGTGGAGGGGAGCCTCTATTCGACTCAGGTATGTGTCGCCTCGGCGTGACTATGCTCATAGTTGCACCGCTACTGAACAACGCGTGCAGAGAAGGATCGCATAAGGCCGTCAGACGTCGCTGGCTCGCAGATCGAACCGTTCCTCGCTCCCGCCCCCACTGTCAGCTATTCGGACAACCCGTCCTACTCGACCCGTACCCCTTCCGAAGTTCCTCCAACACCGCAGACGCCACATACATATCCCCCGCCGGCTAGCAGCGCTAGCGGCAGCGGCGCGGGCAGCAGCTCAGGACGGACGCTATCCGTCGTGAACGATACTTCGGACGGAGCGTACCTCACGCCTGCTCAACGCAAGGCGGCGGAAGCCAAGCGGGAGGCGGAGCGTGTCCAGTTCCACGCGGACTCGGGCGTGCGATTCGACAGCGAGGGCCGGCCGATCGAGGCTTCGAGTTCGGAGATCCTGCCGTTAGCGGACGTACCACCGCAGTACACGCCATCGTGATGATTGTGGGCGGCGATGTGAGCGCGGGAAGTTGCTGGATCTGTGGGTGAACCTCTTTGGTAACGTAATTTGTTGCGCCCGAAGATGGGCATCCTGGTGTGCCGTCGTTGGTACATATCATACTGTTTTCTGCCACACGTTCATTCACTACGGACTTCGCATGTAGGGACTATATATCACGCTGTTTATGACATTGCTTTCGTTTTGCTGTATGACGAGGACATCTGCACATAGAACAACATGGCCTAGGTCACGCAGCCACGACGGCGAGAGCGAGACCCGGTCTCGGACGAGTGCCGCCATGGACGCCGTGTCTGTACGTATGTTCTCCGTGGGACGCCGGGCTGCACACTCCGAGAGGAATCGCTGATGGTGTTGCATGTCTCGTGTTTCGCGGCGGGACCTCACAATCGTGATTCACCGCTGTTCCGACCCTGGGGCATATGTTCCTAGCTTGTTTCGCGTTGTTCTATCATCTTGCTAGCTGTAGGTCACCAAGTACGCGCGGACAGACTGTTGCGGTTGGTCCTCCCGGGGTTGGTCAGCGGCGCGGCGCGTTCAATCTGCGCGACGAGACGCGGTCACGTGCGGACAGCGGCAAGTACTGACCACTGGTCTACAGTATCTGCAACCTCAACTTGAAGCACACACGACGACGATGACACATTGCATAAACCGAGCGAGAAATCCAGATGGGATTGCATGGTACAAGAACGAGGCGGGTACCCGCCTGAGCCGTGCAGCAGGACTGCCTCTAGCGCACCGCGCGACGATCTAAAAATACACAGGTTACATACAGTACGCGACAGCGTCCGATGAGCAAACATGGGGCGTTCTGCGGCACGGGTGGGGGAGCGATATGGAGGGGAAATGGGGCCAAGGGGTTGTGAGATGGAGCAGGCGAGATGCGGTAGTAGGAGAGGTAGGGGAGCAAGGACAAGCGGCAAGATGCGAGCATTCGTGGGGGATGGAAGATCGATGGTACAGATGATGTGTAGAAGACAGGGGCAGCATGTACAGGTGAGGTGATGGCATAAAGGGCATATAGGGACGATGGGCCAGTGACGGAGTGCGGATTAGACGTACTTACGAGAGCAGCTAGGATAGCACTGTTGTACACTGGAGTCGTGACGAGTGGCGTGAATGGGGTCGGATACGGGGCGGCAGGCATACAACAGGTCCAGGGGTATTGAGGGAATCAGGGACGTTTGCCGGTGAACCAGGACAGGCAGACGCTGCCTACTCCCGCAATGTACACTCTCGCGTTGAGGCGACAGACCTGATTGACGTGATTAGTTTAACAGCCAGACATCACCAATTGAAAGGTACTAACAGTATCTGCAACTTCCGCTTTGCGGAAGTCGATATGGAGGTCCCCGTTGGGGGCACGGATGATAGCATTGAGCTCACCGAACGACTCGCACCACTTCCTGACGCCATCGAATCTCTGACCGTCATCCGGCGGGATGCCACTGATGATCAGCTTGCGCTTTTTTCTTCGCGATCGGGGACTGCTGAGCAGACTCGTGACGCTCCCCATGTGCGGCATGCCAGAAGACACAGGCTTCCAGGCGGGCGAGGAGCCCTCGGAAGCAGACTGCAGCCTGTCTCGCGCGAGGACCTTGTCGCATTCGGGCGGGTCGTTGATGTGCGACGCGTCGGTAGGGAGCGACCACAGGGACGGTGACGTGCTGAAGATCGTGGTGGACGAGTGCGAGCGGATGGAGCCAAAGTGCATTTTGCGCGGGGCATCGGAGGACGTGCGGGTGTAGACCGTTGACGAGCCCGAGTGAGTGACGCTAGAAGAAGTACTCGGCCGCGGGGGCGGTATTAGCTCGACGCCGTCGTCTTCTGGCATGGGCGAAAAATGACCAGCAACGGAGGGGCGTTTGAACTTCCATGCTGTGGTCTTTGGTGGGCTCGCGGAGAGCTCGGGGCTTTCTGTGCGCGCGCTCCGTTGGTGGAGGGCGTTCACGGTAGACAAGCTAGACCCTCTGCTGTGCGACGCAGCTGGGTTGCGGCGGAACGTGGACGTCGAGCTCGAGGCGGGGCTGTGCGGACGGGCGAGGCTGGCGCTCGAAGCCGGTGCGGACGGGCGGCGCGACGTGAGCGTGAGGTGTAAGCTGCGAAGAGGCGAGCCTGCGTGGAAGATGCCCTGCGAAGCCCGGAACGACTTGCGCGGCGTGGACGGAGTCTCGGCCCGCGAGGCAGACTGAAGATGTCGGGCGCGGTCAACGAGGCGCGTCCTGATACGTCACGTGTACGCGAACCTACCTGCGTGACGCTCGCGTCCCTGCCTCGGGGCACGCGTTCGGTTGGTTGGGCGACGCCATCGTCCTGGCCGACACGTAACTTTCGACGGTGCGGATGGGTGTCCTTGGTTCCCTTTGACGAGCGATGCCGCGCTAAACTGGGGGTACGCGAGATAAGGGTGACACCTCGCGCCTGGCAAGGACTCGGACTCGGACGGCTGGAGGGCGGCGGCGGCGCCGAGCTGCTGCTGTTGATCCTCAACCCACTTGTAGATTCTGCTCGGACTGCGTTGCGGCGATCTAGAGAAGCTGGGTGGTGTTGGCAGGATGTCGTCCTGGCTCGAGGACGAGGACGGGTTCTGTCTGCGCATGGTGACTGTGGAAGTGGGCGTAGGGGGCTCTAATGGGGGTGCGTTCGGGGCGCGATCAGAATGCGAGGATGGTGGGGACGCGTTTGGAGCGCACCTGCAATAATAGGGCTCGGGGATGCGGCGTCGGGCCGTCTGAGGGGGTATAGGCCGTCTGCGGGAGGCACGGAGAAGTCTGTGACGAGGGCGGTAGATGCGAATAGAGTACGATCGTGAATGGCGTGCGGAGTCATCGTGAGCGTCGTTTCCGTGTCGTGCGGGGAAGAAGGGGCAAACGAGATCAGGGAACACGAATCATGGAGAGGCGAGGGAGGAGGAGGGGAAGGGGGACGGGAGGGAGATAAATATAACAAAGGCTGGGGCGGCGGAGCGACAGGAGGCGTACTAGGCGTACGGGGACTAAACCCGGATA
>CCBP010000274.1:67090-79306 GCA_000765035.1 Trametes cinnabarina | reverse complement strand
GAAGCTGGAGCTCTTCGTCGTCAGCGAAGAGGAGAAGAGCGGGGAGATGATGGACGAGATGCGGAGCCTGCAGACGGAGATTTTCGAAGGCCTTGGGTTCCCTTTCAGGTATGTTTCATGTCCTATCAAGTATCGTGCAAGTCTTCAGCTTGTCTGCAGGGTGCTCGAGATGCCCACAGAAGAACTCGGCGCAAGCGCGTACCGCAAGTACGACGCAGAAGCGTGGATGCCAGGACGTGGCGGCTGGGGCGAGATCTCGTCGACCTCGAACTGCACGGACTACCAAGCTCGCCGGCTCCACATACGATATCGACGGCAAACTACGGCGTCCTCAGGCTCTCCTGCAGAGCCATCTCTGCCGGCGGTGCCCTTCGCGCACACGCTGAACGGGACCGCCGCGGCGATCCCACGGCTGATCGTCGCGCTCGTCGAGAACGGTGTCGTATTTGATCCTGCAGGAGCTGTCATGGGTTTGCGACTTCCGAAGGCGTTGCGACCGTTCTGGCTGGGAGGGAATGTGCGAGGCTTGGTCGATTGGGTATGAACGACCTCCCGCACGCGACGTCTGCATCGTACTCTACATGCTACACACTACTCAAAGTGATGCCAGCTTTCAATATCTTTGCAGTGCATTCGAGTCGAAAGTCCGATTTGCAGCTCGACCACGTACTGGCTGCCGCTGAGTCCTGGATCGAGAGATTGCCGGCGATATACAGTACGCTGCCCGGGTTACGATGTCATCGCAACAGCCTCGTCATGCAAGGCTTGAGCAGAGCCCAAGTATGTTGAATGATTGAGTGACGATGAGCAGTGTTGCGAGCATCGCGTGGACGAGGAGAATGAGAGCCACGTTCAGGAACACGATCTGGTCAGGAGCGATCGCTGCGCGGGGGTAGGTCCGGTAAGATGGACGTGGGCGCTTCAACGGGTTCCGCTCGACATCATGTGTGCAGACGGAGAGTCTGATCTGCGCCGCGGTGCGTCCGGGCCTTCCCCCTCCACTCTCTTCTTCCTACTTCCACCACCGTCGCATATCTCTCCTTCCCCATGTCTGCGCTACAGCTGGCCAAACAAGCGTACTCCGCACTCAATCGCGAGAAGCCCCATGTATGTTATCTCCGTGCGCGCCGAGCAATGACCCGACCTGCATCCTTGTAGTCCTCCATCACGGAATGGGTGGAGATCCTTACGTCCGCCAACTATGAGGACGAAGCGTACGATGGGTACGTTTGTTGTCCCTTGTGACGGCCCGTGCGATCTGACCACCTGTAATAGCATTCCCGAGCTGGTCGATGCTATCAATATCCAGGCTACAGGGTGTGTCCATCTACCGATAGTCTGTCCGGACATGAAGCCGACACAGATATAGCCCTGCGGAAGCATCGAGAGCCATTCGCAAGAAGATCAAGCATGGGAACGCGCATCAGCAGTATCGCGCACTCGTGGTATGTTCGGTATCGAGCTGCAGATGGTTCAGCCACAATGCTCACAACGGCGCAGATCTTGAAGGCTACCGTCGAGAATGGCGGACACAATTTCCAGAGTAAGTACCGTTTCCCCAGCATTGCCTCTGCGGCGCACTGGCTAACTTTGGTCCAGCTTCCTTTGCCGACCATCAGCTCACCGACGCACTGAAGAACCTCGCTGCCGATCCCGGCACGGACCAAGGTCAAGAAGAAGCTGGCCTCCGTACTGGCAGCATGGCATCTACAATACAAGGACGACCCCTCCATGACACTCGTCGCCAACCTATACAAGCAGTGCAAGATTGCGCACACTCATCGCGTCACCTCCGATCACCAGAACATCATCAATGCCGGCCTTACCCCAGACACGGAGTACCTTGAGCGTAAGCGGAGGGAGGAAGAGGCGAAGAAGAAGCGGGAAGAGGAGAAGCGCAAGGCCAAGGAAGAGAAGGAGCGGCGCAAGCGAGAGGAGGAGGAGAGGAGGCGCAAGGCGGCTCAGCCCAAGACCAAGAGGAAGCCGTTCAATTTCGAGCAGGTGCGCCTGTGAAGTGTTTGGCTCGAATGTGACAGGCGCTGATGACCTCGTAGGAAAAACCGCAAATACTGACTGCCATCGCGAATGCGTCTCAGGCTGCGAACAACTTAGTGAATGCCATGACTGTAAGTCTGACAGAGTGGCGACCATGATGTGATATTGATGGGTCGTAGCTCGTGAACACCGAGAAAGAGCGCTTGGAGGATAACGAGCGTGTCCAAGAGTGTTTGGCTAAAGTCAAGCTGGCACGGAAGCCCATAGTTCGCTACATCCAGGTACGTTGTCGCGTTGTCGCCATAACAATCATAGATATTCACTGACGGTGCGTTATAGCTGGTGGAGAATGAAGAGATGATAGGTGTGCTCATTGATACGAACGACCGTATCATTGCTGCGCTGGAGAACTATGACCTAGTATGTATCCATCGTTTGCACTACGCCTCTTCTTCCACTCACTGCTGCACCAGCTCACCAAACCCGACACTTCGGAACAGCAAGTCAAAGAGATTCAGGAAGGCCTTGCCGCCACGAAGCTGTCGAGCAGTGAACTTGGTAAGCTGCAGGAGAAGCAGCGTGCTGCCATCGAGCGCTCTGCTGGTCGAGTCGGGTCGTCTAGCACGCACCCTGACCCAGGAGAGGAAAGCCCTATAAGCCCCACCAGTCCCATGAGCCCGTCCTATGTTCATCCTGACCTACAAGACCTTGAATTCGGTTCCCTGGGCGCGGAGCGAAGGTACAATTTTGTCATCTATCTCCAGTCGCACCAGCTGACCTCTCCCACGCTTCGCAGCAACCTGCCACCGCCCATCCGCCCTACCGTGCGCAGCTCTTCGTCGGAGGAAGACGATACATGGCAACGCGGATCGCTCTCTGACTTCAGCGACTACCAGTCCTCTGACGGAGAAACGCATAACCGCCACGCCGGGTCGTCCACGGTGCAGCCGCGCAGGCGGAACTACGTCGACGTCTCTGACAATGACTCCTTCAATGCACGCCGCAACCCGAAGCCAAGCTTGGTGGATGAGGAAGACCCCTTTGCGGATCCGCTTTGAATCGCGCTACAGACGTTAATGGGCAATGCAAGTGATCATGAGAAAGGAAAGGGAGGGGAGTGTATCTATCGTGTTCGAATATCCCCTTGTGTCACTACGCCCTCGCGGAGCGAGCTAGGCTGTGTATATGATATCCTCGCATCTAGTGTACGTATCTGAACTGTTGAATCTGACTTCATGGTCTTCATGGGCAGGAACATTAGCCATAGACTGGAGAGCAATTTATTCAACGAGAAAATGCGTGATGGTAGGTACACAATGCGAGGGCATGCGCCGCGTAGAGCAAGGTTATCGCTTGCGCTCGAGCCGCCACTTGTATACCCTTGGTTTCCACGTCTTCTCATCTACCTTCTTCGGTGGTCTGTCCTCATCCTCATCATCCGCGTCTTCCTCTGCATCGACCCTCTCTACTCCCCTGAGCTTCCTTGATGCGCCCTTGCCCATGAGGGCCTTCTGCATCTCGAGCTCCCGCTCCGCATACCGAAGCTGACGGTCCCGCACCAGACGGGCAGAGAGCTCCTTCAAGAGACGTGTGCGATGCTCCTGTGACGCTCCACTGCATTAGCACCATGTGAAATCGGCTATGAGGAGGTCGACTGACCTTTGCCTGCTCTGCAGTCTCCACTGAGGCAATGTTCATCTCCGTTTCTTCCTCCTCCGCGCTGGCTTTGGACTTTCTCCGTTTCCTTTTAGATTGCTCCGGCACCTTCCATCCTAAATCCACATTATGATCTCGAGAGATGTCCATGCGCTCATCCACGTCTTCTGACTTCGTCGCTTTCCTTGCAGAGGTTGCGTATTGGCGTGCTAGTGTCAGATAGTGAGCAGACTGACGAGAACGGTTCAGGTGGGACAAGACGCACCTTCCTCCTCGCTCTCAGCAAACACTACATGCTTCCCCTTCTTGCTATGTGACTTCCGCCTCGCCTTCTTAGACTCCGGAGGGATGATACCTGCCTCCCGGAGGACCTCCAACTCCTGCTCGTCAAGCGTTTCCGTGTCGTCTTCAGCGTCGAGGGAACCGGGCTTCAAAAGATCAGCTAACTGCATGAGCTGACTCTTAATCCGGTCGATTTTCTGATACACGAGACGTCAGTGTAGAGCGACAAGCAAAGAGGAGTTGCAGCCGTACCTTCAGCCCAAGGGCCCTCATCGTGCGCAAGTAATTCTCATCTTGTGTTTTCAGCACCTTCACAATGTCCGTGGGCAACGCCTGATTCCCTCTGTCCTTCACATGCACACCACCCTACAACGCAGAGTCTCAGCTCCCCAGAACATTTCAGGGTGATGTCCGGGCGTACCTGCGTCTTCTCCCTGGTCATCGAGAAGTAGAACTCATCCTTGTTCCGCATCGCCGCCTTCTCCCGCAGGAGGTTGATCCTGTCCTGCTTGGAGTGATAGTCGCGCGCACGCAAGACATAGTCCTTGTGCTTCTCGAGGAAACCCAGCCGTGTGCGATGCGAAAGCTGCGAACGCTCCTTGTGCGTTCGCCGATGCAGCGAGTTCTTCAGAGAAGACATTTCGGCGAGACAAGCAACGGCGTAAACCTCAGCTTATTTGAACGCAAGTGTAGGAAACACTCTGGCAAGAACTGATAGAGTGAGGGTGGCACGGCAGGAGGTGGCCAATGGTGGACAGTGAGGATGAGGCTGAACGAGGCGTTCAGTATCGAAAATGGGACATGGGCGCCTGATCACATATTCCTGATCGACGGACCGGCCACCCTCACTCAAGCGCGCGCTCTCCTGAGGCCTGCCTGAGGTGGGAGGGTTTACCGGACGAAGTTCGAACGTTCAAACATTCAAGGTTCAAAGTCTTGGAATGAGAGTGTAACCAAGGGGCCACTCACAGCTCTGTCCAGCAAAGAGGACCCTAGCTATCATTACATTTGATTAAAGCTGAAGCAGTGCGGAAAGGGGTAACCGTGTTACGGTAAGGAATCTGAACGTCGGCCGGAATGCATACACACGAACCCGGCAGGCTACATACCACTAGAACCATGATGATGGTTAGTGTCCATAGACTGTCCATTCATCACGGCTCCCCCGTGCATGGAGTCCATCGAGGGTCCAGCCGCGGCCGATCCTCCTCCAATCGGGCTTTCCAAGTACAAGCGGATCAGGACGCTCTCCAACGCAGCGACGGATGGTGTCGGAAACTCGAACGAGCGTGCGTGGTCCCTGATGCTCTGGAAGAGCACACCCATTCGATCCCACCGATCCTGGGAGACATCAACGGATGGAGGGTGCATCTGCGCCGCGGCCGGTAGGGGTGCGAGCATGGCTAGCGCGGACTGGAACGTTTGCGGGTTGTGTACCTCTGGCGAGCTAGACATCCCCTGGTTCATCTGATTCGAGGCGGAGGACGGGCCCGATACGGGACTCTGGTCCTGCAAGCCGTCCATGAACGACGTAGACGACGGGCTGGTAGACGCGGGGGTCTCCGACTGGCGATCCTTGCGCGGTCGCCCCCGGGGCCGTTCTGAAGCTGTCCGTGCTTGAATCTCAGCCTGCGCCTTCCGACCGCGTTTCGTGTACGGAAGGTTGGCGGGACCGATCTCGTGCGAGTGTTCCGAGATGTCTGTCCTTCCGATTAGTACCCGGGATGTATGCAGCTCGAGACGTCGGTGGCACCCGCACTTACAGCAGGCTCGGACCTCATCGGTATCAAAGTAGGTCTTGTAGCTGATTGAAGCAGGGCAGCCCATGCCGTCAAGCTATCTAGACATCGTGAGCCCACGCTCTTCCACTACCGGACGCGCAATGAGGGTGAAACCGACAAACATCGTCCCCCGCGCCGCTAAGCTCCCGCGCAACACTGGCAGCGCGCACGCACCTTCCTGCTCGGCACCTTCCTGACCCTATCTGGGTACTTCTTCACATACTTCTTCCTCCCTCCTCGCGAGTGGCGTCCACAGACGAGCTTCGTGTGCTCCTTGAAGCGCGGCGGGACGGCTTTCGACGCGTGCGTGTCACCCTTTACAAACTCGACCATCTTCTCCTCCTCCTCCCGCTGCCGCCACGCCTCAAACGCCTCGAGGGACTCAAACACGAGCGTGTACCGCTCGTCCGCCTCGCCGGATCCGTACAGGCCTTTTCGCGGGTTCTCTGTATATGTCGCGGGTGGGGAATGTACACCGGAGACGCTCGTTGGGTCGTTGGACATCTGCCCCATGGATGCCGGCTTCGACCCGCCCAGCTCGCTGTACGTTTGCTGCGGAGTGGGCATATGTATCCTGAAGGCCTGAAAGCTCATGGTGGCGCACGCGAAGAGAGGACGAGTGAGCAGCGACGAAGGAGTGGCAGCGAGTGCTGGTTGAGTGAGCGAAGGAGCCGCATTCCGCACCGGTGTTGCCGAACTCGTAACAACGCCTGCGCGCGTGACCCGCTCGATCATTCATTCTTCGGCGCTCAGCTCTCCTTTGCAGAGCGAAGCGGCACAAAGGCTTTAAGTACCGTCGAAACGGAGGAAAGTAAACAGATGCGATTACGGGGCCCACAGTCAGACTAGCTGACAAAATCCGATTGTTGAGTGTACATGAGGCTGATGTGCGATGTGCAAAGTCCGGCGTTTGATGAGAATGAGGATAGCTCGTAAGTTAGGAGGGGAATAGTCTGGTGGCTAAATCTGAAGCATCCTAGAAGACGCTCAACGCGCCGGCTAGAACGCCCCCAGCGATAGCGAACAAGGCTGCAAAGTGGGTAGGGACGAGTTTGAAATCTACGGCGCCATTAGCGGGGGCAGTGGTCACCCCAGAACTGGACGAGTTACCGCTGCTGCCCGAGGTGGAGCTAGAGGAGCCCGTCTTTGGCTGCGCGATCGGCGTAGCAGGGCTGTAGCTCACACCGTTGGCGGCTGCGGCGACTTGGAACACAGATCCGTTCCCGTATTCGTAGAACTGCATGCTATCGTGAGCTACACGCGTCGATATGAAGTGGACTGGCTGTGACGTACGTCGACCAGCATGAAATTGGGGTTCCTGCCATATTGAGCAGCGCACGTCTGAACCTGCTGTCCAAGAGAGCCCACACCGCTGACAGCATTGGTCGTGTCCGCATGGTCGGGATCCGGGGCAGGGAGGCCCACAACGAGCTTGTCCAAGAAGTGATTGATGAGATACATCTGCGTGCCGGAGTCTCCGTTCGTGCGGTTCACGTTGCAGTCGAATGTCGTGTCCGTGACATCGAACGCAGTCTCCCAGATATTGGTGAATTCTGGACAAACGTTAGCCCGGTCCGAGCACAGGCAACAGGCAACCTCTGCACGCACCATCGATGAGATAGGGCACCGAGTTGAAGTCCGCCTTGGTGGTCAGGAAGACCACGAGGCGCTTGCCAGAATCGATGAGGGAGCCAAGGGTGGGCCAAGCAGACGCCGCAAGCGATGCCGACTCGGGCGCGTAGGCAAGCGTGTCCAGCCCGACTGTCTTGAACACCGAATCATACTCGGTAGGGGCAACGTTGTCGGAGTTGACGATCAGGAGCGATACGACTGTCCGCGATGGCGTTCATCAGCTGAGCCCCAAGCGTGGCCACGAACTGGTGCACCATGTGGTATCATGTCTTGAACTTACCGTCGTTCGGGTTAGCGTCCATCCATGTTTTGACTAAAAATTGGTTGTTGCTCGCCGGTCAGGGAGGTCTTGACCATGTGCTTACGGACCAATTAGGCTCACCTTCGGTCAGATAATCTTGCAGGGAACCGCCGTCGTACAGTGTCTTCAGAGATCATCAGTTGGCGATACCTACATGTTCCGGAGAGCAGGACATACGCAGCTGGTATGGCAAAGATGAATGACCCCGTTCGAGAGGTGCGCCTGCGACTGGAGCATTCGAACGCCGTCATTCAGCTGCTGCGTAACTGCAAACCCTTCAGGAATGACCTGTTACGAGACAGTGTGGGATACACGCACTGTTGTAGTCCTGGTTTACGGCAACTGCAGGCCCACGCTCGGGTTAGCCGGCAGTCCGGGCTGACACGGGCGAACCTGGGTACGTACGGTTGTTGGTCCCGACGGCGTACGAATCGTGGGTTCCGACAAAAGTGACATTACCGAAGCTCCGATCGCAGAGCTACGGGACCGGCCAGTGAGCCAACCTCTCCGCAGCAGCTGTACCGCCGGTCCAACGGTGAAGGCACGCACCTCTGGATGGCCGTTGCAAGTCGTGGCCCTTCGAGTGGCGGAAAGTGCGGCGGAGCCAGTAGCAAACGAAGCTAGCAACGAGAGAACGGCCGGCGTCACGACGTTCGTTGAGAGCTTCATGCTGGTACAAGGTGGATGCAAGAGAAGACGAGTGCCAGTGGCGTGACGAGAGCCTGAGCGAGGCAGTGACCAGTGGTAACGAGTGTGTGAGATATGGGCGGGCGTTCCAAGATACCTATGAGTGTCGAGGATGTATGGGACGGCCTGCAGACAGATGAAGGCGGCGTGACAAAAGACTAACGGCGACGCAGACGTCGGGATGTGCGAGTCCAGCGCAGCCTTGGAACGGTGGGATGCGCTCGTTGCCGACGCCTGGTTGGCTGCCACAGCCACGTGGGCCTGCACTCCGCGCCCGAATTAGCAGGAGTTATAGTTGGCGCGCGCCAGTTACTGCGCACTTGGCAAGCACCCTCGACTTCACTGCTCCATAGTCCCCCTGACTCTGGCCGGGTATACTTACCGCAAATGATGGCGGCGGCCATACTGGAAGGGCTCCGAAGGTCGTCCAGGCGTGACATCGCCGATTCGTGTGCCCAGGATGCCACCCCTGCGTTCGCACAGGTTGTACGTCAAACTCGGAAATTGAACGCGGATGCTGCTCACACGGACAGCAGCGCTGACGGCATATCGGTTGATGAACACAACGGAAGTCGCTCTAGGGTCAAAAGATGCCGATCGTAGTGCTCGGGTGGTCGAATGCAAAGCAGACGCAGAGCCCCATGGTCGGTAGTGACGAGAAGGTGCATACATACAGTCTGATAATCGAACGCACCAGTGGGTCAGGATAGCCATCATCGCGTGTTACAGTTGACTTCAGCACGTATTCCAGAGAGTCAGGATCCGCTCAGAGCCAACGACAATCATATGTCGCAGGCCGGTCCGAGCCTCGCTCAATCATCCATCTCGCGTCATTCTCAGACTCACTCTCCTCACGCCAACAGGCAGTCTAGCCGTGGCCATATTGGCCCATGTTCAGTATGTAATGAGATAAGATGATAAACGCATATGACAGCACTCGAATGCTTCATCTCATGAGCTTTACAGAGCCTTATTCATCCTCTGTCGCACTCGCACCTGCCGACAAGCGGTCCATCTGCTTCGTACGCATCCGGCTATCGCTTCAGAACACGCTCCATTGGTCCGTTCGCCGCGGCGCCCATATGTGCTTGTGGTAGAAGCCCTTGGCGCATAGCAACCCAGATACATGCGCCAGCTCCTGGGCGAATAGAGCTCAATCAAGGCCATGGAATTGACGCACCGGAGGTACTTAGACGGTGCGCCAGCGCCTTCATAGGATGAATCATGATGGACCAGAAACAGGGTGACAAGTCGTGTACGAAGCCGCTGCGTCCGGAGTACGTACAAACCCAACGCCTACGTACGGTCGCCTGTACATACATACATTGCGAATCTCGGTCTGGCTTCGCGAACGCATCGCCCCACTGCGATCCTCATTAACTGGCGAGATCTCGGAGGTCCGACTGAGCACCGCGACGTGCCTGATCGGTTTCCAAGGGCTTTGTTGGCAGCAGTGACAGCAAGATCGTTGACAGCAACCTCCCAGCGCATCGAAGAGGGATGGCAGTCATTCAAGCAATGCACCGCGCGGGGAGGCTTGCCAACGAAGCCTGAGAACGTCCGAGACGGGCGTCGCATGGGCTCAGCAGGGAAGAGGGCTGACGCACCTGTTCGAGTCGGGGGATCGGGCCGCGATGTCAGTTGTTGCAGACTGGTGCTTGGATGATTTGTCGCTCTGTGGAGTCATAGCCTACTCCTTGGGCTCGTGGTCTAGACACGCTGAGGCGCTCCTATTCACAAATGCGGCCCGTTCGGTCTGATATTGATAGGGCGCGAAGCGCAGGGGTCGCGAGTGCGCACTGCGCAAATTCCCAGTCTGAGCCAACCTGACATTTTCTGCGCAAAATTCAGCCACACCGACAAAAAATGCCGATGTCAGAAACAGGACGCCGAGAGGTCACAACCTAGAACGCGCCCGCACAGACGGCGATTCCGCAGCTCGCAGCGGGATTGGTTACCCCGTGGGCCCGGATCCGCCGTGTGCAGGTCAGGTCCGCTAGAACGCATCGATGGCCCTCGTCCACCATGCGGGAGAGAGGCCAGGCCGTGCCGCTACGGGTCTCGAGACCACGCTCGGGTAACGTTCGGACGCAGAAATTGGGCGCGGTCAGAGCAGTAGCCAGTCAGGCCTCCGCATCAGCCGTGTGTGGGGTTGTGCGAGATAGGCTCCGGACGGACGCGAGAGTCGAGACCGGAGAGAGAGAGACACAGAGGAAGGACTGGAGCTGAAACAGACTCCTCGTCGTCGGGCATGTTTTGTGCATCCCCCGCACGGAAGGGACCGGGCGTCGTGGATTGGCTGGACCGGGTGGGGGAAAGGACGGGTGTTGTGTTGTGGAGCGGGGTTCTAGCCCAGTGCAGACTCATCGGGCGAGCATACAGACGCTCGCGAGAGGGTCGGCCGGAGCGCCAAGGCGGGCAAGGGCGATACGCAGGAATGGAGGCAAGTGGTTAGCGCGAGGCTAGCCATGGGCATGAGATGTGACATTGATGAAAGGAAGAAGCAAACAAAGTGGCTTTGTGGGCAGCCAGAGGACGCCGAGGGCGAGGTTAGGTCGTGTCGCGTCGTTGCGGAAAGCTGTGGACTGCGCTCGTGGTGGGCGTTAAGATATATAACGGTGATTATGATGGGTGAAGCTGCACTGCTACTGGCTGCTGTTTGTGAGTTGAGTTCCGGGTGGCACAGATGGGGAGGACACGAGCTGTACGCGGTGGGTTGAATTGTTTCGGGGAGCTCGCGAGAGATATGCGCATGCATATGCGATTGTGTGGACTGCGCTGAACAGCAGTCGGACGAGCACGAGATCCAGAGAGGTCGGAAGCGAGAGCGACTGCCAGGTGGCTGCCAGGTCGTTGTCGGTGGAGGTGGAGATCCCGGCGTTATCGATCGTTACCATCCGGGACTTATCGCGATTATCCACGCCAATCTTGGGCTCCGATTCACCTCCTCTCCCCCGGCTGTAGACGGCTAGGCCCGGCACTTCCGGCCCAGGGGTCCGTGTTCGAGCGGAGAAAGCAGCTTTGAGGGGCAGCGGGATTCATTTCCCTGAATGGGGGTAAAAAGGCGGGTTTTGTGATTGGGCAGGGGAGAGACGAATTATGTCATCGCAGCCCGAGGAAGAACTGAATTGAGAATTGCAGCAGTCCACCGCCCGGCGTCTCTCGCCCGGACTCATATAAACCAATCCTCCGCTCATCTCTCTCTCCTGTTCTACCGCTCTCGTTAGCAACCGTCGCCGCAGTCGCCTTCGCGCCCCCAATTCTCCTCTCAGCATCCTCTTCACAGCCTTTCCGTAACCATCTAATCCACCTTCTCCATGCCTGGTTTGGTTGCCGACGCCACTCGCATCTGGGAGGCTAACCTCTACTGGCCCCTACACGCACAATGCGGGGTTTGGGACCCCAAGGGCAAGGGTGTCGATGTCTGGGAGTGCATCCGACCACGTAAGTCTACCAATCTTTCTTCTTCGTTTCTGTGCAGCCAAGCCAACCCGTGCTTCGTCTTCTCCAGACCAGTCCACTCCGGGCACTCAGGTGTGTACATCGCAACCCCGCGCGACGTAATGTCATTGTCCGCGATGCTCACCTTCGTCCCTTTGTAGCCGCCAAATAGCCTGTACTGGCGTTACGTCGCGCGCAGATGATCGCCATGACGCACCATGCGTCCTACCTTCCCCTCTCGCCGCCTTACTCCCTCGATCCCCCTCCGACGGACTGGGCGCATGCATGTCTCGAACCTACGCACACGCTCACACACCCACTACCACTCGCCATCATCGTCACCATATGAGCCACCGCTTATGCCTCCCTCGTGCGACCACGCCGGAGAAGACCCCTCTCTTCCCTCCTCGCGCGTCTTCCGCTCTTCCCTACCCCGCGCGC
>CCBP010000274.1:24684-67060 GCA_000765035.1 Trametes cinnabarina | reverse complement strand
TGATGCGGGTTATTGGGATGACGGTCTTCCTTGACGGATGCGGCTGCACACAGGGACACCCGGTGGGACTAGTTTGCGGTGCTGTGCGCCATGCAACGGGGTTTTCCCGTTCATCATCGTATCAACATGACCGGCTTCATATGTTTGTAATCTTCCCCTTGGTCTTCTTCCGTGCTACAGCGCGCGTTTCCTCAGTCTCGTTCGACCTTCTTTCTACGGGGCTGTAATATTCCGCCGCATCCTTTCTTCCGTTCTTGTGGTCGTGGTCGCAGCGTGGGTGCGCTGCGCTATCACGCCACGCTTCTTAGTAGTTATTCGCGTCTGAGCCAGGTTCTCGTCTCCCGAGCCAGGTTCTCGTTTCCCTCTCCATCACTTCCGTTTCCTCTCATCATCGGTATCGTCCGTCTCTCGGTCTCGCATCGGCGTCTGTTTTCACTGTACCATCGCTGTCGCACCTTACCCCATCATCCGTAGTTTCTAGAGTACACACGCATACACTGTTGGTCCTAACACGCTATTGTATTCGTCTAATGCAAGCCTTCATGGACGACGAACGTGTGTGGTCAACATCCGCGCACATGCATATGGTGCGACCAACTGTCACGGTATACAACAGCGAGGCTCGGCGGGCAGAAAGATCATGAGAGGGGAGAATTGGGACCTCGCTGCTGCGGTGACGTCGATGTCCGGCGAGACATGAGAACGTCGATGGAGGGTGCCGGTGAGCGCTGGTGAGCAGGGACAGGCAAGGACGAGCACGAATCTGCTCGGATATAGTACTACTGTATACTCTCCTTCGCGTAATCAACTCAACACGCCTCCATCGTGCGCCGTGCGTGTGACGGCGCCCCATTTCCATACCGGCCATTCTCTCAGCTGCAGCCACAGATTCAACGTCTAGCACTTACTGTATGGCATCACCTCCTCGCGCCAGCCGTGCGCAGATAACGGCCTACATCGATGATCGCGGTACTGCAGTCGATCGGCGGTCAGAACCCCCGGGTCCCACCTCCTCGCCCTGCCATACAGCAATGTACGTGCTGCTGCTTCTCCTGCCTCTGCGCGTAGAAGGCGTCCAGAACCACTCGAAGCAGAGGTATGAGGACAACGTCGACGTCTTCGCCCGCGTCTGGCCCCTCCAGCCTCAGCATCCGACGTTCCCCCCGGTGCCACCTGCCCTTCTTCCGCCTCCCGAGTGCTGCTGTACCTCTCGCGGCCGCGGTCGTCTGACCACCGGTTCACGCTCGCTCGGCCTCGGACGCTGCGTCTTCGCACCCGCGGACTCCTGCGCGTGTTCCTTTGCATTGCTCTGTCACGCCCTCATGCACACGCTGCTTCGAGGTTCTCCCTCTCGCCGGCTTCCTGCACTTTCCGCCGTACCATCGAGCAGGGGCACTCGTGACTTCAGCTATCTACGCTCTCGACGCTTCGCTACAAGGGATTTGCTGGCAGATTCTCATGATGATCATGGTCACGCTTCGATACCAGCAGTGTTCGTTAGATTGCGTGAAAGACGTAAAAGATGCATTTGGCAGGACGGGATCTGCGGTAACGAGAGGAGACGGAGAGATACGCAGGGCACAAAGTACAACAGGGGATGGCAAGGGAGAGAGACAGATGCTGCTAACAACAGGAGGCGGTGACAGTAAGACAACACATTGGCACATTGATGAACTTCTGCAATCGTGTAACACCCCCCGTCGTTTAGAGCTTGTCGTAGTATGTTTCCAGAGGAGGAATTTCGGGCTACGCAAAGCGCACTCGACGTCAGCAGCTTATCAGATGTTGATGTCATGCGCCCAAAACGTACCTTGAGACCCTTGCGGATACGGATGCTCTTGACGAGCTCCTCCAGCTTGCTGCCCTTCTCGAGAGGAGCTGCAGGCAAGTCCGACGTCAGCACATCCACGCGCTCGGTGACCAGATCCGGTCCACTTACAGCCGTTCATCAACTCCCAATGGTCCATCACCGACTGAGGGAACGCCTGGCCACCAGTCGCGGCACGGAGCTCGCCGTTGAAGCCGAACGACTCCATGACGGGCAGGTAAGCCTTGACCGTGAACATCGGTGTGCCGACACGCTGCTCCTCGCTGAAGACCTGGCCACGACGCTTGTTGAGCACGGAGTAGATACCACCGATCGCGTTCTCCGGGCATTGGATCTCGACTGTACGCATTGCAGTTCAATTATCTTCTGTCAATATTCACAATGACATGCAAAGCAGCTCACCGAGGTAGACGGGCTCCTGGAGACTGGGGTCGGCAAGCAAGCATGCAGCGTAGGTGACACGACGGCACGTAGGGATGATCTGACCTCCACCACGGTGGATGGCATCGGTGTGGAGCTAGTTGAGAGAGCCAATGATGAGCACCACGCTCTAGGAAGCATACTTCTCCCCCAAAGCTTACCGTGACATCAAGGATGTTCACGCGGACACCACGCATGTTCTCCTCAGCAAGGACACCCTCCTTGGTTGCCCACTGGAAGGCAGCCACGCAAGAGTCCTTGATTTCGTTGAGGTACTGGACACCCTTGGTGACATCGACAAGGACGTTGGGGCCAGTGGTGTCGGGACCGAAGCACCAGATCTTGCGGGCATCGGTGACGTCCCAGCCGAACTCGTCGGCAAGGATACGAGCGCGGACCTTGTAATCGTCACGGGGGTTAACCTTGCCGCTCTCGATCGCAAGGGTCAGCTCCTCGTCAATGGGTTGCGCCTTGGCGTAGAGGCGGTTGTGCTTGTTCTGGGACTTGGAGAGTGCAACGATCGAAGACTCGGCCCTAACAGTCTCACGGTAACCGACAACGGGGTCAGAGATCTTGAGAGGAACACCGGCGTGGTCCTCTTGCAGATCCTGCAGTCGAATGTTCAACTCTGCGCCCTTCGCTCCAATCTAACCATAACAACGCACCTTCAAGCAGATCTCCAAGTGGAGCTCACCAGCACCGGCGACGATGTGCTCACCAGTCTCGGCAATCCACGTCTGGACGCAGGGGTCGGACTTGGAAAGACGCTTAAGACCCTCAACGAGCTTGGGAAGATCGGCAGCGTTCTTGACCTCGACGGCGACCTGGACGACGGGCGAGACGGAGAACTTCATGACCTTCATGTTATGCGCAGTCTCGGACGTGGTGAGGGTACCGCTTTTGAGCAGGAACTGGTCAATACCGACAAGACCGACGATGTTACCAGCCGGGCAGTCCTCAATGGGCTCGACGTAACGACCCATCATGAGGACAGTGCGCTGCACCGACTTGATGAAGAGGTCATCCTTCTTGCCGGGGACATAGTTGGGACCCTGGATACGGATCTTGGGGCCAGCACGGACGGTACCGGAAAAGACACGACCGAAGGCGTAGAAGCGGCCCTTATCGGAGGTCGGCACCATCTTCGAGATGTAGCAGACGAGAGGCCCCTTGGGGTCACAGTCGCGGATACCGATGGCGGACTCGTCATCCATGGGACCCTCGTAGAGAGTCTCGACACGGTAACGCTGAGCGGTCTTAGGCGAGGGAAGGTTGATGACAACCATCTCCAACATCGAGTCACCAGCAGGCAGGAACTTCCTCATGATGACCTTGAGGAGGGCCTTGCCCTCGAGGTCACGCTCATCCTGAGCGAGCTTGATGTCTAGCTTGTCGCACATCGACGCAATGGCGTCCTTCTTGTAGTTCATGACCGCGTCGAAGATGCGGAAGATGGGGTCGAGAACGAACATGTTGAAAGCACGCTCGAGGGGCTTGCCATCGGCATCCACGCTCTTAGTCGACCACTTCTTTGTCGCGGGGTTGAAGAAGTTGTCACCCCAGAGCTTCAACATCATCTTGTCCTTGTCGACACCGAACTTCTTGGAGTAGCGGGCAGCGAACTGACGGAGAGTGAAAGCCCAGCCGTGGAGACCGGAACCGAAGGCAACGGTACCCTTCTCGGGGTAGACCTGGACGTCACCGAGGGCGGCATCGTGGTACGTCGAGATGATGACGTTCACGGACTCGATGGTACGAGAGAAGGACTGGAAGAGGTCCTCCTTGGAGACCTGCAGCTCAAGAAGGGCACGGTCGACCTTGTTGATGACGACGACGGGCTTGATACGCTCAGTGAGCGCCTGACGGAGCACAGTCTCGGTCTGCACACAGACACCCTCAACGCAGTCAACGACGACGAGAGCACCATCGGTGACACGGAGAGCGGCCGTGACCTCAGAAGAGAAGTCAACGTGTCCGGGGGAATCGATCAAGTTGATCAAGAACTCGGTACCTGGAGGCGGGCGGAGGCGATTGATGAGATCCATGAAGCTCGCATTTCATTCAAACTGAGATAATTGCTCACCCTCGGTCTGCTGCTTGATGGCAGAGACTTCCTCCTTGTCGACTTCGAAGTACATGGAAATGGCCGTCGACTTGATAGTGATACCACGCTCCTTTTCGTCATCTCTTGTGTCCGTGAAACGCATATCACCTGCTTTTGAGCTGGCGATGATACCGGCCTTTGAGACAAGTGAGTCGGTGAGGGTGGACTTTCCGTGATCGACTGGAGAGCAGGGTACGATGGTAAGCGTGACCCTCACTCCTGAGAGATTGGTAAAGGGGACGTACCATGAGCAATGACACTCATGTTACGGATGTTGGTCGGGCGGTCCATAAGGGCCCGAATCTGGTCTGTGTAGCAAACATATCAGCATGGAACGACGATGGATGGTCACATCGCTGAGAACTTACCGACGGTGAAGTTACTGCCATCCGCGGCGAGAAAATTGCGATGAGCATGGGAGGGCGCATGGCTACGCGAGGAACGGCACTTACACCATGTTGACTAGTTTTTACACGGAGAAAGAAGAAAAACGACGAGGGGGACACCGCAGGGTACGCGGTGGATGGGTCGAGAGGAAAAGAGGTCGAGCAAGCTCGCCGGGGCTGCAGAACTCGACGTTAAAGATGGTGTGCAAACTTTTGCAGTCCCACCCAACGTTGCTTATCGATTGCTTTAGGGCAGGTCTGCTCGCTCAAGGCACGTGCTACCGGTCCGCTGAGAACTCCCATTGGCTGATGGCGCTCGCACTTCTGTCAAGTTGGTCTGCAGACTCTGCACTCTCGAGGCCTTCTCGACTGCTCTAGCTTCGACGTTGTCTTGTTCTATGCTCCAAGGAAGACTGCTCTAGCTGGGTTGCTGCTTCAGAGATTGTCTCAAGTGGTCTCGAGGGTGACCTGCTCTGTCAAAGTCTCTAGGAAACACCGACGACCTAGCTGCTAAACCCGACTCTATCAGCGTGATTTCAATGTCTCTCATCTGCGTATCCTTAGATGCTTGACAGGTCAGAGCGATTCACCCTGCACCAGTGACCCGGCGGGCCATTGTGTCTCTCAGAGCGATACAGTACGATTCGTGAGACTACAACAGCGCACATGAATCGCCTGGTTCACCTTGCCACATTCGGTCTATTCGGTCTATGAAGCTGGGGTTATACAGGCCGGACAGTCCCTCTGATACAGGACTGAAGAGCGGCCACGAACATGACTTTAATCATCGCGTAGATTCTCATCTTTGCCTCGGCTGCAATGAACGCCCTGGAGTCAGACATATACTGCAACGGTACCGGCCGTGCAGAGTCAAAATATTCAAACCCTCCGATGAGTCCCTCAGCGACTCTCAAGGTTCGATTCCAACCGTCATGTCGACCGCACAGTTCGAACCCCTCCAGATCCATTCTCAAACCGGAGAGCTGTTCCTGCGTCTCCCCAGTCCTCACGAGAACATCATAATCACCCCGCCCCGCATGAGTGACGCACCGACAATCGTCTCGTACATGAACGACCCCGCGCTCTATTACTGGCTGGAAGGCCCCCCGTTTCCGTACCGCCCCGAACACGCAGAGCAGTGGTTATCAAAGATCAAGAAGGACGCGGATGCTGCACGAGAGGTACTCGACCAAGCCAACGAGCAGTACGGAGACGCACCGCCAATCACCGTGTCGTGCTGGCCCATCCGCAGCCTGAGGGAAGTGCAAGAAGATGGGTCGGAGGTCTTCCTCGGCGATATCACCTTTGTGCGAGAGCGATGGCCGGATCTCGAGGACAAACAGGCCAAAGAGAGTCTCGCACAAGCTAATGCGGCAAAGGAGGACGGCGATCCGTCCATCATCTGGTGTATCGGTGGTGAGTAGTCAGACATCCTGTCGAACTCTTGTTGGACCGTACCTGAATTCTGAACATCGCGTCGGCCAGACTACCTCGCGCCTTCGCATCACGGGAAAGGCATCATGACGGCCGCCATCAGAACGCTGCTGGACAAGTGGGTCATCCCGCGCATGGGCGTGCGGCAGATACGCGTGGAGACGTTCACGGATAACGTCGGCAGCCGACGCGTATTCGAGAAGCTCGGCTTCGTGCACGAGAAGACTGTCCTGCTCGAGCATCGCGTCCTCAATTCTGGCAGGCGCATCGAGGGAATGGACATACTTTGGTGGAGAGCGTAGGGTCTTCCCATCATCCATGCATATGGTTACGAGAAATCCCCGAACAAGGTTGGTGGCACTGATCCATGCTTGGTGTATCGCGTTCCTTCTTGTAGTCTGTCTCTGCTGGAAAGGTAGTCGTGCTGAAGTCAGTACCACGGTGCATATTTTTGACCGATGTGCGAGTCCCACCGTCGCCTTCTTATATCGGAACGCATGACAACAAGTCCATTCGTGTTACCAGTCGATGACAACGATGCGTCTGCCGTTTGTGGGTGCCCCGAACAATAAGAAGGTTCTGTGCGGGTTTTGTTGGTGTGCTGAAGGAATTCACCAGTCGCGACCGCCACACCCGTCACTGCGCCTGTAAAGCTCGGCGGGGTCCACTCCCACTGACGCTTCGTCAGCCATGCCTCTCTCGCAGTTCTACCCTGTCCAGCACGATCCTTGCACGGGGGAGCCATACATTCGACTTCCTGTGCCTTTCGAACGATTCACTATCACACCTCCGCGGCGAGAAGACGTTCCCCACATCATCCGAATACTCAACGACGATCCCGTGAAGCGCTGGATTGACGGGCTGCCGTTTCCCTACTTGGAGGAGCACGCCGAGGAATGGGTGGCGGCAACGTTGGAGAAGTCTGACGCCGTTCTGCACGAGCTGAGGATAGCTGAAGAAGAGCAGCCGGACGGACCGCCTGTGGCGGTGAGCGGATGTCCGGTCAATTGTCTAAGAAGGACGGAGGAGGACGGGTCACAGTGGTTCGCGGGGGTGGTCGAGTTCAACCGGAGTTATTTCCCGGACGTGCGCGATAGAACAGTGCAAGACCGTCTGATCTCGCGCAACGAGAGCAGGAAAGCAGGAGACGAGGAGATTGTGTGGTGCGTAGGCTGTGAGTACCGCTCTCACAGCACTGATAAAACTCACCTGGCTGACCGCAACATACATATTGCATCACTCAAATTGGCTATTTGCCACCTGAAGACTATCTAAGAAGTGAGTTGCATGGCCGGGGGATCATGACCTGTGCTCTGCGCACGCTCATGCGGACGTGGGCGATACCACGCATGAAGGCGCGACATGTGCGGGCGGAGACGATTGTGGGCAACTGGGCGAGCATCAGGGTGCTGGAGAAGCTGGGGTTCCGAATCCGCAACACGGTCGCGATCAGGAGGGTGACGAGCGCAGGACAGTTGATAAAAGGGTATCATGTACTTTGGTGGGAGATGACACTGGCGAATCCCGGCCAATCGCCTTTATAACCTCTCCTGGGATCCCTCCATCACATGTACGAGATGACAACGGTTGCTTCGCGATCTGGTGTGTGGTTTGAAGATGACAAGGCGAGCAGCAAGTTCGGCATGAAGAGGTCAGACTCGGCTGGGGCGGCCCAAACGGATATGCAAAGCAGGGGGCCGTCTGAGAGGAGTGAACTGCGGCGCATGTACTAGAGAGACGGTGAACGTACGCCGAGCGGCTGAACATGTGCATGCGGACGTAGAGAGAGACTAGAGTCGTCAGTACTGTGGTCACGGTACTCCAGTCTCCAGCAGTAGGGCACAGCCCCAGATGCCCGTATTCTGTAAACCCTCTTTCCCTACCCTCATCTACTCTCTTTCCTCTCCTCCCACTTCATCTCCCCTTCGTTCCCTTCTCTCGCCCATCGTCTATCTTCGACCGAACGATGGGCTGCTTGCGACCAGCGACCCCGGGCTTCGTGGTCACCCTCCTCGCGACGGCCCTCCTTGCGGTGGTTTCATTCAACGTTCCTATCCTCAAGTCCGTCTTCTTCCTCAAAGCATCAGTCACTATCGGCGGCAATACGGAATCAATCACTTTTGGCACACTTGGCTATTGCTTGACGCTTCCGAGCGGCACCACTTGCTCGAAACCCTCGGTAGGATACCAACTCGGTGAGTTGATTTGCAGACATGTCTCTCTCCATCTCCCTATAACCTGCTCCACCAGATGTGAACGCCCTTCTCGGAGACAACACACCTATCAAAATACCTACTGTGCTGGTCAAATGGATAACCTACGCACTCGTTTTGCACATCGTCGCCCTCGTCCTCGCGGGCATCTCTGCCGTCTTCGGCCTGCTCGCCCACGTCCGTGAGATGTCCATGACATACTGCAGCACCTGCGTCTCCGGCTTCTCCGCAACCGTCGCCTTGGTTGCTTTCATCTTTGACCTCGTCCTCTTCTTCCTCACGAAAACCCGCGTGAACGATGTCCAAGGCGGACACGCCGAAATGGGCATCTCTATATGGCTCACGCTCGCCGCTTTCCTGCTGCTCTTCTTCGCAGGCTGCTTCTACGGTCTCGGCAGATGTTGTATCAGGCGCCGGCCTAAAGGCTTCGACAGGGAACTTAACCGCCCCGGCCCTGACAATGGCTACGCTGAGCAGATGCGCCTGGAGGCCGTCAAGGCCGAGGCTGACAGGAAGGCCCGCCAGCTCGCAGGCAAGAACGAAGTCGGACTGCCTGCCTTCCAGGAGTATGAGCGCCAGCCGCTCACATCCAAATCTGATGAGCAGTACGTCGAAGATGGCGACCAGGTGCTGCCGTACCACCCGCAACAGCCGTCGTCGGGAAGCGCTGGCGTCGGTGCCGGCACCGCTGCTTATTCTCGGCAGCCCAGCCAGACGCAGGCGAGGTATGCGGGTGGCTACGCTCAGGCTGCGCCGGGCACACGGGCTGTCGACGCTTTCTATAACGCTCCCGCCCAGCCTCAAACCACATATCCCACTCCATCGCGGCAGGCTAGTCAACACACCCAAGGGCCCTCGACCGGTTATAGTGATCCCTATGCTCTGCCTGCGGGTGCCGCTCCTCCAGCGCCCGCGGCAACAACAGGTTCTTACTTGAACAGTGCCGCAGCTTACGGGCAGTACGGCCACCAACAGCAACCGACCACGGCGTCTTACAACCACCCTGCGCGCGGCACTTCATGTAAGTTCTATCCGGCGGAGCCAGATTGCCATGGCTGACCCGCCGATTCGTAGATCACTCAGCGGTATCGCACCAGCAGTACCCCTCAGACTACAACAGCGCGGCTAATGCTGATCCGTTCGCTGCGCAGCCTCCGGTGCCGCAGACGACCTTCGGCCTTGACACCTACCATGCCACCGGGTACGCGTACCCTGCAGCGGGCTCCTCCTCTCCACCGCCCAGTGGTGGGTCGACAAACCCGTATCGCGCACCAGGACAATACTCCCCAGGTCTTGCCCAGCCCGAGCGCAACTACACCCTCGGCGGCGGCGGATACGGCGCGAACATCGTTCCCGCCATGGACGCCGGGTCCTCGACATACCCGCACTACAGCGGACCCTCGCCCGCGCCCAGCGCGCCATCGACCTATAGCAACTCGAGCGCGTACACGGCCACCGCTCCCGCGCCCATCAACACGTCGGTGCAGCATGCGCCTGGGATGCCACAGCCTACGAGCCCCAGAGGACCGCGCAACCCGAACCCTGCGCCGTCGATGCCGTCGCCCATGATGCACTCGCCAGTGCATGAGGAGCCCGAGCCTGAGGAGGCGCCGCCCATGTACGACGCTGCGACCGCGCAGCCGCCTGGGCAGTGGGGAGCGAAGCGTTAGCGCGGTGTACTGTGAGCTGTGTTACTGTGGACACGTGGACCCTCCGTTGTGATGCTCGACGTCTACGACGCACAGTGTACGCCGATATGGTCAGGGACATTCACTTCTACCTTTTTAACAGTTGACTTTTCTGTCACGATGGACACACCTCTCGAGTATGCTCCGTACTCTCTACGCGTAATTACTCGTCCGACCCTGGGGCCGTTCACTTGCTTTGTATGGATGTACAACAGGACGCGCTGTCGATGCAATACAGAGACGCATATCCCATATTCTCCCCAGGAGAGATCTACTTGTAAAACGCATCGACCGGCGCCTCGTTCTCACAGCTCGTCCTTCGCTGGACCCCACATGCTGTGAGGTGCAGGCGGCGCAGATGAGAGTAGCATGGAGAGGAAGTCATGCACGATGTCTGCCGCCGCAATGCCGGTGATCTCGGCTATATGTAACTTGTCAGAGTTGTCCGAATCCAGAAGTGCGCGAGATTGGGTGCTCACCGTTGTCATACGCAGGGGAAACCTCGACGATGTCAGCACCGCTGTGCGGCGATGGCTCCTTGAGCTACTACAAGGCCTTGATAAGACGGAGGCAAGACGTACACGAAGTTCAGGCCCGCGAGGCCCCGGATGATGCGCTTTACTTCGCGGGTCGTCCATCCTCCTGCCTCGGGCGTACCTGTAGCGGGTGCAAGTCCAGGGTCAATTACGTCGATGTCCAAGCTGCCGTACGAAGTCAGCGTTCTCCGTCAGTATATTCAGGTAACAGGCCGTACCTCAGGTAAACGGGCGAGTCGCCGACACGGTCGCGGATGCGCTTGATGATCGCCGTGACACCGTAGTCGTCGATATCATCTGTTGAGATGAGCTGGAACCCAACCGAGGCATCGTTTTCCAGGTCCGCCATACCCTATGAACCATGTTGTCAGCCGCCCGCCTCTTCAAGATAACGCGTAAATGACTAGCACTGACAGTGAGTTTGCATCGAATGCCCGCATGAACGCTGGAGTTCGTCATCAGACCCTCTTCATGTGCGAGGTAGAAGAAGGTGCCATGCGTGACCCGGGACTGATCCGTACTGGTCCCCGGATACGCTGGCCAGGTGTCGAGGTGCGCGTCAAAGTGGATGACGGAGACGGGCCCGTAGACTTTGTTCAAGGAGCGGAGGATAGGCAGCACGATCGTGTGGTCGCCGCCCAAGCTGGACAGACGCAGTGATGGGCTAAGTGATACGAGCGTGTTAGCAGAGGCCTACAGCTTACCTGACGATGCGAGGGTGCTGCTTTCCGTCCTTTGCGAACTTCCGCGTAACAGCAGAGGAACTTGCGGTATCATTGCTCGCAACCGGGCGTGCTAGGAGGGTGGAGTACGCGACCTCCATCTGGTCCACTGCCAGGGCGTTGTCGAAGGGACTGACGGGTACCTGCCAGTGTGGAATGCAGTACCCTAATCAGTGCCCGCATCTGCCCATGTACGGTGTGGACAGCATACATCGCCACAGTCCATGATCTTGGAGCCAAGCTCGTACGGGTTGTTCTTCCAAGACAGAGTATATCCCCGGGTCTCGCGTTGCCTTCTGCTCCCAGAGCGGATCGCGTACGGTCCAAACCGCGCTCCGGGACGATAGGTTACTGCAGTATCGAACGGCATGCCCAATACTGCGATGTCAAACTCGGCCTTTTCATCCTCCAGACAGCGCGAGTAGGGGAGGTGGGAGAAAGAGAGTGGCCCGGTGAACGGCTGGTCGATCTGCTTCCCATACTTCTCCAGCCACGTAGAGCCCCCTGCGTTCGATTTCGTGAAGTCCTGTATATCTGCGAGGGGCACTTGGTCGACATGGTGATGTCCAGGGCGATGAGACGATATCAGGAGAGGCCTGGATAGGACCGCGAGCACCACGACGGTAGACAACCTGAACATTGTATACTGATAGTTAGTATCTGCTGCACCAAGGGAGTCGTACGTTCAGCGCCAGCCGTGGGGCCCTGAATGACCCCTCTTGTCTTGCTAATGCCCAGCACTTTATATGCACTCGGAAGCACGCGATACAAGGGGTGGCAGCCATTGATACTGAACCTGTACGGCAAACGACTTATCTTCTCGAGCAGTCGATAGGAAACACTTGCAAGCGGCAGCCGACGGCTACCCGCGTTTCTTGGGCGCGTCTCTCGCACGTGCGCGCCGCAGGTGGTCATATGATCGTTTGACCCCCGCCAGATCTCCCTTGCAGTCTGAACGGTCACTTTGTGTCTTCGCCGCGCCTCTGCCTTAATTACCTGAGCAGTGCGGCCCCTCCGTTGGCCCGAAATAGAGAGCGATGCATGGATGGATGGTGTGGATCGCATAAATACACAGACACATACTCGTACATGTACAGCAGTGATGCTGAACACCAACATAACCGAATCTCCCAACCGAGCCAACACGCACACAAACTTGAACTACAGAAACACAGCTTGAGCGGAGACGTCCAAACCGCGATCACTGGGACGGCATTCCCGTCCTATGCTTCGAAATCCTCAGAGGCAAAATCTCCCATTGGCGTCGTAGCTTCGCCTGCTCGCTCGCGTTCGCAGCTTCCTCGGCGGTCAGCGCGATCACCTTCACGGGGCGCAGGGCGTCGGCAGAGTCGTCGATCTCCTCCGCCTCGTTTCTATCCTGCTCGGCGATCTCGTTCTCCGTCAAGTCTATCTCCCCATCGAAGACATGCTCTGGAGTAGCATTCGACGCCGCCTTGCCTCCGAAGAAAGACAAAGGGCCGGCGATGGCGGTGTTCAACATAGTAGACGCATTCGCCATGAGCGAAGGCGGCCTGCGCACTGGAACGGACGTCAGGTAGTATATCCGCTCTTTCCAAACGCTCGAAGTGCTGCTCCGTCGTGTGGCGGTATCTGTGGAACCGCCGCCAAAGACGATGGTGATTTCTTTCGTCTCAGGATGGTAGACGAAGCGGGGCAACGGATGAGAATACGCGTTTGGAAAGGGGTGAGATACCGGCCTCCGGTGGCGAAGGACAAGTTTCTCTTCTGTGAGAGTCCATGAGCACTAAGGTGAGTCGATCT
Source organism: Trametes cinnabarina (assembly GCA_000765035.1). Classification (NCBI taxonomy): domain Eukaryota; kingdom Fungi; phylum Basidiomycota; class Agaricomycetes; order Polyporales; family Polyporaceae; genus Trametes; species Trametes cinnabarina. The sequence goes on along the minus strand of CCBP010000274.1, from coordinate 53,947 downwards.
GTGATACGCGCTCACTCTCGACATCGATTGCATGCCCAGAATGCCTAGAGGACAATGCCCCAGACGTATCGATAAAGAAGACCTATGTCGCGACGCGGTTGAGTAATCTAATGAAACACGGAAGCGTCAAAGCGACAAACTTGGTTATTGGACTCCGCTCTCCTCATGGCTGTCCCCAATTGTTAGATATACCATCGAAATGTGAACATGTTCTCGTACATTCAACTTGCGAGGTATCTGTAGGAGGCCAAAGGATGACATCGGTGCCATCTTCAATAGACCCTCGCGAAACATCGAGGATTCGCTCAGTCCCCACGGAGCGCAGCATAAAGTACCCATGTGGAAAGCCGTAGGACTTCAGCTCGACGCTTAGAGGAGGGATTGTGTCGTCCATCTTAATCTCAGTTTTGAGTTCTTCTTCGCCAGTAATGACCATAGTGAAGAATATGGGGGCCTTCGGGTGTTTAGGTCGATGGAGGCAGGAAGACAGCGCAATGTACAGCCACAACGCCGAACCGAACTCGAGCCTCGGCGGCACGACATATCTATGTAGTGTGGTCCTTCCGAATATCATATTCAGACATAGGGCGATACGGTAGTAATACAAGTGATCCATGGTACAAATCCTCGGCGTGATGTATATGAGCAGGAGCATACCATGCACGCAACGTTGTCCGTGTGCACGCCGGGATATGAGACCCTCACTCATCGTCGTCATCAGGTACATACTCTCCATCGGAGGTATCAATGTCACCGAATGCGTCGTCAGTAAAGGCCCCGGGCATTCCAAGCTGCGCAGATGCAGGTCGGCGGGCGCGCTCGGGGCGTTCCGCTCTTTCCTTTGCTACAAAGTCCTCGAGACTGCCCCTCAGTTTGGACAAGCCCTTGAACTTAAGCGGGTATGAGCTGCGGGTTTCATGGAAGCATGAGATGTCAACTCACCTCGTGGCGCGCGATGACGCTGCCTTCTGATAAACCCCATCGTCGGCCGAGCCACCCCGTGCTCATAAGGATCGGTTGCTACAATGCCCCAGTGTGAGAGGCGCCAGCGGCTTGAGCGATGGGCTTGACTGACCTGTGAATGCCAGCTGACGTCTCGTACACAAGGCTTGACACGCGCGGGAGTAATATCCGCGGGCTCAGGGCCAGAGGGATCAAGAGCCATTGGCAACGTATATGACCGATCCAACACCTCCACGATTCTGCCATCTAGCGACCATATCTGCAAGAATCATAGTGATTCAGCATCGAGTACGGTATTGAAGTCCGCTCGACTTACGTGGATTCGGCCGTCTGAGGAACCGGAATAGATATACTGTTGGCCGGTCGTTTCTGCGGGACTGAAATGGCAGCGGATGAGAGTACGCAAAACCTCATGCCCGGTATATTTCATGACGCTGCAGTCAAGTGGGTGGGCCTTGAATCGCGGACGCGGGTAGTTCTCCCCTCTGTAGTCGAAGTGCGGTATGCCGTAGTGCTGCTTGGCGACGCTCTCGAACTCGCTGTTACTGCGCATCATGCGAAGATCCCAGAGGCGCAGGATTTGGTCTTTCCCGTTGGAGATGACGTATCGGCCATCGCCCTTAGCGGATACATATGTGATACCTTCAGTGTGTCCGATGAGAACGCCGGAGGGTTTCCTCGTGGCGGCCAAAGACCGACGATCCCTTTGATCGCTTCAGCAAAGCGGACGGACTGAGGATGGACAGGCCTACCAGACTTTGACGAAAGTGTCATCAGAGGCACTGATTAGAATGTTACCGGACGCAGTGTCTGCCCAACAACAACTATTGACGTCGTCTGAGTGCCCAGCAATCTTCACCGTTCGCCTATCCGCGACAAGATCGTAGACTGACAGACGACGACCGTCCATCAGCAGCGATCCTGAGAATATGGTACACCTGCGTACCAAAAATCATGCTACTTCCACCGGCTATTACTTCCTTGCCATCGGCAGAGAACTTGCAGCTCCAGATGCCAAACTGGTCGTCATCGTCCCACACAGTCATACCACGACGAATACGTTGGGGTGTGGGATCTTTGAAAGATATGGGAATTTGCTCCGTTGAAGAGTCCAGTGTGGAAGTCATGTAGACCGTGCTAGACTAGGGAAGGAACCGTCAATCAAAAGCTGCATGCAAACAACAGTAGCGACTCACTATTGATGCATAAATCATCCTGAGAAGCAGAATGTATAAGCATAGAGCGAGCCAGAGCATGAAAGCAAAATTCTACCGTTGGTTATCAGGGCTTAAATGGGAGTCGGTGATGGTCCAACGCCCGGGCGCTGCTTGGATGGTCTTAATGACTTGCATAATGGTAGTGTGACCATCATCATATTCTTGTCGTTGTGGTCGAGAGGGTGATTGCTGTCTGAATGGTGCTTTCATGTCATACACGTGCAAACGAAAGTCTGAAGGATATCGATGAGCTTTCAAACTCGCAGCGGCAAAGGGCATGAGGACCCACTTCTAACGCAGGTATAGTAAAACGCGGAATCTAGATGATCGTCAGCTACGTAGCAGTCAGATGCTCGCGGTAACATACCAGACGAAAATTGTCCGACATAGGCGTTCGCCGGGTAGGCAGCTACAGCGGTTCCACTAGAGTTGGGGAGTATGTCCTACTTCGTGTCAAAACGCGTCGCAAGCAAGGGCGGGGATTTTACGCACACTTGCAATATCTTCCCTGTACGTGGGTCGCGCGCTTGTAGCCCTATTCAAGAGATTGCGTGCAACATTCTTGCGCTCGCTTCGAGACTTGAGTTGATGCAGTACACGTCCGAATTCACCACTCATGAGCAGGGACATCCCTTCCTCCTTGGGCTCGGTTACTTGCGGCCACCAGTCGCGAGTGCGATCCCACTGCGTATGCGCCCCAACACCCCAGTACTCAATTACTTCATCCTCATCCTCATCCTCTTCTTCTTCGTCGACATAGTCTGGATCGTTCTCCTCGTCGTCAACCTCATTTGCAACAGGTTCAACGCTTCCGGCCCTGCCACTTCCAGCGCCAAATAGTTGCATAAGACGCTGCAGGTCGTCGATTGTGAGGGTAGCTGATATGCGCTCGCCATCACTGCCAACAGTTTGTACACCCTGAAGCTCTAGTATTGCTGCATGTGAACAGTGTGAGAGGCAGGAGACCGCGTAAGGATAGTGCATGCATTACCGTCAAGTATCCGCTGCAACCTCTCGCGACTAGAGGCATCATCCCCTGACAAGATCTCATGCAAACCGCTCTGCGACTGTTGCGCCTGTGCCGACGAGTTATAGCCTTGCTCGTCGTTGTCCATGTTGAACTCAAGCGCACGTTGTCGAGGAGCACGTCGAGGGTGAGAGAGAGCTTGCAAGTGCTACTTCCGACCGGCGCCGCTGAGAAAGCAGCATCATCGCGACCCCGCACTCGATCGGCCGCTTATCTTATCTCTCTTAATTGACCGGGAATCTCAGATTTCTCATTAATCTCCGACAATCGCCGCTTCAAGGTCTATTCCCCACGCCATCTCCTTTGGCGGGTGTGGTTGGGTCTGAATTTCGCAGAGTTCACCTTTGCCTGGTTCCACCATATCCTCGCCTCCTGCGCTCTCCCACTCGTCCGTTGATGCCAGCGCTATGGTGGACCCACTGCATATAACAGCCGACGAAGTGAATTGCTTGATATATGCGTATTTCAAGGATTCTGGTTAGTTGTGACCGCGGATCTACGCTCACCCATTTCAGTCATTCTGAGCATTATCCAGGTTTCCAGCACAGTGCATTCGTATTGCGTGCGGAATCTCAGCTGGAGCGCTCTCCACACTTCAGGAAGCATGTGCCGCGCGGCGAGCTCGTTGAACTACTCAGCAAAGCATTACTATTTTCCGAGGTCGAGGCACATTGGAAAGGCGACAACATGACCCTCTCGTGTCGGAACCCGTTCAATATTTTGGAACGACATGTCTGCTCTGCGCCTCCTCAACCTTTGTTGCATCCTCTTGCCATACCTGCACCAGCGGTCGACCGAGTTCCCAATGGTGCCTCGTCGGTTCATGCCAAGCCACCATCCGAAAACTCATTGAAACGGAAGGCTAGCTCAACTCCCACATTGGATGAACCTCCAGAGGAGAAACGGGTGAAGACGAACTCACCGATTGAGGTAGATGTGGTCTCGAGGTCAGAGCAGCCCGTAGAACGTAGGTCGCCTTCACCATGTACCATGATCACATATAATAGACCAACTCATTCAGTCTCAAGCTCAATCTGGCAAATCTCAGCCGTCCTCCATCAGCTATGACGGGCCGGATGGCAGTGCGGCGCGATCTGCAAGTCAAGCAGCAAATGTACCCCTTCCTGTACTCGACGACCAAGGGTCAGAGGACGTACCTGTGCAGTTGCTGCAGGGTCACAAAGCTGAGGTTGGTCCATCGCGTCTCTTACCAGTCGCGTCACTGAGCGGATTGACATTAGGTCTTCGTGTGCGCGTGGAATCCTGTCAATCGGTCCACGCTTGCATCTGGGTACATTCATATGAACTGCGATAGTGGATCGTGGACTCATCCCATGCTCAGTTCTAGGGACAGCGTTGTCCATCTATGGAACATCCCTGGACCCGATCAGAACGGTGACATTCATCCAGAAGTCGAGCCGCCCATTACATGCGCCTACCCACCGAAAGAAGACCAGGGAGATCTCACCTCCTTGGACTGGTCTTCGGACGGATCCCTCCTCGCCATCGGTTGTTACGACTCGGTACTGCGCATATGTGACAAAGGCGGCAACGTGTACTTCATGCATACGCAACATGATGTAAGTCTCATCCGGCAGTTCTTCTAATACCCTTACTGACTGCGCGTTGAGAAGGGGCCCATATTTGCTGCGCGTTTCTCCCCGGCAGGAAAATGGCTCGCTACTGCTAGCCTCGACGGTTCTGCATGTATATGGGATGTGCAGGGAAAACGGCTACATCGCCAGTATGCAGTACACAAAAGTTCGTATTGAACTGCGTCGCATCATGGTTCTAAGCCACTCACCGTTGTCTGCAGAGTGTTGTCTTGACGTCGACTGGCTGTCAGAGTCGGAGTTCGCTACCAGTGGCTCTGATGGTATGCTCCATATCATGCATGTCGACAACCCGAAGCCTCTGAAGACCTTTGGGTATGCTGGTTTTGCATCTGTTGTCTTGCTTAGATACTCACCGTCTCCTTTAAAGTGGCCATCGAAGTGAAGTTAATCAAATCAGAGCTAATCCCAGTCGAACGCGCATAGCGTCCTGCTCAGACGACAAGACCGCTCGCATCTGGAATGTTGAAGACGTCGTGTACTCCCGACCACACGACGACGAAGTTGTAATATTGTCGGGTCATAAGCTGCAAGTAAGCAATCTCGCCTGGTCGCCTGACACCTCCAGCGGACATCACGAGCTTCTCGTAACGTTAGTAATCGCCCTCTGTTCAGTCGGCGTACTCTCACCGACTTTGGAACCTTTAGGACATCGTTCGATCAAACAGCACGATTATGGGACACCGTGACGGGCCAATGCCTACGTGTCTTTCACGACCACAAGAGTCACGTATACAGCCTCGCGTTCAGCCCGGATGGGCGACATTTTGCGACTGCCGGTGGAGATGGTTGGATGTATGTTTACGACGTGGAGGTGCGCATGTTTTGACAAATCATTCTTCTGGGTATTGCTGACGATGTTGTTAGTCGAAGCAAAAGAAGTGGTCATACTGCAGCGGCAAGCGTGGGATCTTCGAGCTCTCTTGGCAGAAGTCCGGCAACTTGAACAGAATTGCCATGGCGTTGGAAAACCGTGCAGTGGGCGTCGCTGACTTGACACGAATACCCGAACTGCAGTAACTTGTGTTTAGATGGGACTTTTCACGGATATACTGACGTTGTCTGTAATTCGCTGCTCGGGCTTTCGACCGTCCATCTCTTGTGACTGTATTTATTCCTCACCTATAGCCTCTCGCCGATAGTAGTAGTCAGCGTGTATATTATGTCTCTTCATGGTGGTCATACGTGCCCATGTCAGTATGTCTTTTAGTTCCCCTGTCGCGAGTGCAGCGTAAAACTCCTGTCCATATGCGCGCTTCTCGAGACGTCGGGAAGAGTCGACTATGTACATACACATGTGATGTAATCCGCGCCGGCCAAACGCGCGTAAGTATGTCATTGCCGCCCTGTCCAGCCAGACCGCACTCCTCCCGAGCTTGCCTTCGTACTTGCACGTCCTCACCCTCACTATCCATCTCTCACTCGTTTTGCACCCTCAAGACCACTTTCACGACATGCTGCGCGTGAGCTTTGTCTCCGCTGTTCGGCCAATGGCGGCGGCTCCTTGTTTCCAGGCTGCCCGGAACCCTCAGATGTCTACCTTCAGACTCTACAGTAGTCTCCGGTCGAACAATCTCTTCTCATTCAAGCGTCCTCCTCTTTCGCCTAACAGCTTTTCAAGGCAATCCCGCACATTCATAACCGATGCCAAACCCATCGTGTACAAGCCAAGCCAGGCAGAGGCTTGGAGGCGGTTCGGAATCACTGCAGTACGTCTGCATATAGCCCATTCTCTCTGTCGGCATTCAGAGTGCTGATACACCGCAGGCGACCGTCGCAGGAACGATCGTAGGTGTGAACATGTTCCTCAACAGGGAGACGCGGGATTCGCTTTCACCCGCAGAGCGGTCATATCTACATGAGAGCTTCCAGTATACCGGTGGAGGCCTTGCGATCACTGCGCTCGCTGCGCGTGCCATGTTCAAAAACGGCTTTGCCTTCAGGATTATGTCCGCGAACCCCTGGCTCGTACTTGGAGTCAGTTTGGTCGGGTCCATCGGAACGATGATGGGCGCCATGTACACCTCTCCTGAGAATACAGTCTTGAAGCACGCTTTCTGGCTGGTGAGTGCATGATGATCCCATGACTCCTTTCGAGGGCGAGCGTGCTGACTCAAAGTAGGGCTTCAACGCGTGCCAAGCGGCCACGCTCAGCCCACTGTTCTTCTTGAGCCCGGCCATCCTCTCTCGTGCGGCGCTCTACACCTGTGGTGTTGTGGGCTCCCTGTCCTATGTTGGTGCCACGGCTAAGTGAGTGCCTTTCTTTCAATGTCAGAGAATGGTAATGGATTGACATATTGTGTAGGAACGACACGTACCTCTACATGGGTGGTCCCCTTCTTGCTGGTGTTACGGTCGTCGCTTTGAGCTCTCTCGCTCCGATGGCTCTCCCTCTTGGTCTCCGCGGTCTTGCAATCTCTGAGGCTATCTCGCTCTACGGTGGTCTTGCTGTCTTCTCCGGCTTCGTGCTCTATGAGTAGGTGTCGCACTGAGTGCAGCAGACTGTCAGATACTGATACACTTGCATTCAGCACCCAGAAGATTCTGCAGAACGCACGCTTGGCTGAGCAGGGTCGGATTCCCCGGGATCCGCTCAAGGAGTCGATTGGCCTCGAGCTGGACATGATCAACATCTTGTGAGCAATGTAGCCCTGTGCTGATCAAGTGCAAGTCACTCATATTTCTTGCAGCATCCGTCTCGTGCAGATCTTGTCCTCGCACCAGAATAACAACCGCAAGTGATGATTGAGTGGGTTTGCTTCGTAGCATCGCGGATTTGTACCACAATCATCTTACCTGTAATCAGTACTCTATCTTCACCATGTACACACCGCTCATCAGTCGCTCCCCTAAGTCAACATAATTATGTACCTACTACATATCCGCCATGCCACGATAGGTGAAAGACCATGACGTGTAGCCGGATTACAGGTCCGGTATAGTATACTAAGCCTGTCAGTGCTTCTATGACGAAGCCTTTCCGAGGCTTTCGAGCACCCGCACGAATCCTCCGGGGTCCACAATCTCCGTGCCACCATACGTGACCCGCTTGCCCGACTTCTTCGCCCACTCCTCCAGGTTCCCGTACTCGACGTACCCAGCGCCGCCGACGACGAACACGACGCCTTCTGAGAACGCCATCCGCCGCGAGCGCCCGCTTCCTCCGCCCGCGCCGCTGGGAGCGCCCACTCCGGAGATGCCGAGTCCTGCGCTCGCGTTGCGCGGCGCCCGGGGGTCGAGGAAGAGATAGTCGTCCGTCTCTTGGAGGGACTGGTTGGATGCCGCTGACGGGTCCATGAGGGCTTCCGTGAGGCGGGTGACGGGGAGGAGTTTGTTCGCCGGGAGGAAGTTCTTCACTCCCGAGATGAGGTTCTCCAGGCCGCCGTCTTTCAGCCGATCGGTCAGCTGCAGGGTGATGCTACGTCAGCGACGAAGTGGCAGAGCGTATTGATGCATATGACAATGCATACCCTGTTGCTCAGCGCGCTGAAGCCCTTGAATAGTTCGCCGCCGGGCGTGATCGACCCGGGTACAGGCGTCGAGGACCCGCCCAGCGCGCTCGGCGCCATCATCTTCGATATCTCCCTCGTCCGGCGCACATACTCAAAAGCAGCGACGTCCGCACCGGCCGCCTTGAGCTCCTTCTCCAACTCTACGATATCGTCGCGCGAAATGGCGCTGTCCGGCACTGAAAGGTACCACACCAAAACCAGACGGAGTTTGTCGACGGGGGTCGGGTGCACATCCGCCTTGGGGTTGCGGAGGAACTCGAGGATGGCTTGCGCGGTTTGCTTGGAGATGGCCTCTTCGGTGCTGAAGAGCTCGTCCAGACCGCGCTTCTTTATCTCTTCGAGGAGAGCAGTCGCGATGTTCATGTGGGTGTCCAGGACAGCCTTCCGAGCGGTCAGCTCAGGCAGCTGGGTGATCGCGGTCTTGAGATGCGCAGCATTCGCCGATAGGTCCCTGTATCATGCCAACGGCGTCAATGAGCAACAACTGGGCAGAGACATAAATTGTACGAACATTTGAGCAATGTCGTTGACATCGCTCACACCCGTTGAACGTGTGAGCTCCGCGGCGTCCTGCTTATACCTGTTTAGCTCGATGTCGATCTCCTCCGCCACCTGCGGGAAGGGGTTGGAGGCATTCTTGGCCCAGAAGAAGTCTTTCGAGTCGAGATCGTAGGAGCGCTTCTGGGGTTGTGAGACTACGACGCGGTTGAGCTTCATTTCCAGACAGTCGGATGCAAGCGCTTGGTATGTCCAGCCGTGCGAGAGCATGGGTACAAGGTCGATATTGCGGTCAAGGATCAGGAGCACTGAAGTGATGGTCAGTATCTATGTCATACACATTCTCAGTAGAAGCGCAACTCACGGGGACGCTGGAGGTTGGACAACCCGGACGCGTCTTGCGCAAATAGTGACGATGTGTGCGACCGCGCGGACGACAAAATAGCGTCCCGGATCTTCTGCTCCAGTTTCTTCGCAACCATCTCGGCCGCGTTTCCCCGCGGAGCGCGAATGATTGGTACGTGGCCTGAATGCGGCGTGAGGAATGCGAACGAGCTGACCGGTTCGTAGTGAGAGCCTACCCATCGTTACGACGACGCTGAACAATCCAGTGGCAACTCGTTCGATCTCCTCCTCGATCTGCTGTTCGGTGGACGCTGGCGAATTGAGAACAGCGTACGCAGAGTGGGGTATAGACGGCGCCGAGGGTCCTGCGACCGCATTGGGTGTTGAAGCGGACGGTGCGTTTACTGGAGGAAGGAGGGAGAAGAGGGAAGGAGAAGGAGCTATGAATGATAGGTATTGGTCCAGGACCTGGCAATCGTTCCTCTGTCAGCTATCTATGCTAATGCACGCTCGCAGCGTGCCACGCACCTGCTCGACGAGCTCACTGGTCCCATCCTTGGCTACCGCCGCGGCAAGTTCTTCGAGGAGTGCTCTGGGCAACGGCTCCACAAAGTTGAGGTGGAAGGATTCGTACAGACCCTTTTCGAGGTCCTGCGCTATTCGCCGGATGTTGGTCAGAGTAGGAGAGACGAAGTATACGGCGGGAACGTCGGGCAATGGTGGACGGTTGGAGTGCAGTTGTCTATAGCCTCGGTGAGTAGTGCTCATCCCGGACCGTCACTGAGAAGACGTACACATGCAGCGTCACTCCTACATCACGCAGGTCCTGCACGCGCAGCACGGTGGCAAGCACATCCTTGGTGTGCTGGTCTAGGACGAGGATTTTCCAGACCGGAGGACCTGACGGTGCTGTGACCTTCAGGGCGGAGGCGCCCTTGCTAGCAGATTGCAGGGGATTATGGTGAGATTCGACGGGGTTGTTCAGGTTGAGGAGTGTCAAGAGCGCGGTGGTCTGGGACTCTTGGAGAGTCGGCGGTGCCGCACTCGCCTGGGACATGGCACGTCTTCAGCAGAGCTATCGGCGCAACATTTGCTGAGCGACATACCTGTTTGAGCGCGCTACTCGCCATTTCAGCCGTCCAAAGCGCGACTCGTCTGAATGACGGACTCGGATAAGTGGGCAGCGAACGGGATGGACGAGGGATGAGTTCAGGAACACGATGCGAGCGAGACGTAGTGGAGACACGCGTAGGCGCCCATACGTACGGCACGGCCACGTGGAAGCAGCAAGCGCAGACGCCCCCCATCCGACGCGACTTGGCCCGCGATCACCACTCGCATGACCCCCTCACCAACCCCTCATTATTGGATGACTGGATGACTTCCCGTAAGCTCCTAAATCTAGAGTTGCAGGTTCTAGATTTAGACGCCCACTAAAACAGGCAGGTAAAGTGAGATCCGACGTGAGATTCAAAGTCAGTCGGCGCAGGCGCCCGATTCTAAACTTTAAGATCTAGAAGGGGGGTCCGGACCCCCCCTTTCTAGATTTAGAGTGAGCTCTACACGCTTCAGAATGGAAACTGGGGGCTGCAAAACAGGCAGGTGTGTAGGCGCCAAATCACAAAATTTGCATCTTTGCAAGGAGGAACGGGCGCTCGAGGTTGCTGAGTCAGCAAATTGGAGGCGGGCGCTAGTTTGTGGCTCTCATTGAAACTCCGAATCGCATAACTCCGATTTAGAAGCAACGCTAGATTTAGGAGCTTACGGGAAGTCATCCACTTTCCGTAAGCCTCTAAATCTAGAGGTGGACTCTAAACCGGAGTTCCGAGGGAAACTTTGTGTCGGAGATTCAACTTCAAGCGCCCGTCTTCGTCCACCACTTCAGCTGCTTTGTCAGCATCTGAGGACCTCGTTTCCGGAGCACAAAAGGAAATTTTATGATGGGAGGTGGAGCCACCTGCCTGTTTTGCAGGCCTCCACTTCCTTTTCTATGCATCTAGAACTGACTCTAGATCTAGAAGGGGGGGTCGACCCTCTCCTCTAGATTTAGACGCTCTGCTCGGGCGCTTTGAGTTGCGGACTTGGAATCTGTCATCGGATCTCAGCAGACCTGCCTCTTTCGGCGAGCGCTTACATCTAGAGTCTCCAACTCTAGATTTAGAGGCTTACGGAAAGTCATCCATTAGCGGAACACCTCAGAGTTCGACGCGCCTCGATGATGCCGCTTCTCATTAGTTGCGGTCGTCTCTGTCTAGCGACGTAGCGAAGCCAGGATGAGGGCGCTGCGGTTGCTCCTGGTTGCACCGCCAGTCAACTCCAGGGGCATCTGCATCAGTCCCCACTAGTCAGATCGTAGATCATGCTGCCCTCGCAACGAATGGTGGACCTCTTCAAATGGCGCGTCGGTGAGTGTTTGGCAGCCATCTACATCCTTCCCCCTCTTGGTCCTAGGTCGCCGTCACGGTCAGTAGCTCCTCGCGAACTCGACACGATGGATTCCAGTGGTTCAAGCTCTCCTGTCTATCTATTAGATGGGCTGCATACCTAGCAAGCAGAAAGTCTTTGACGGCGATTCTTCGACCAACACCGTCTCCCGCACAGTCACTCGGGAGAAGAAGCAACGGAAACAGAAGAAAGGCCCGCCCTCACCAGTCATCGGTGAGGATGCACCTCCATGGGTGAAGGGGACTGCAAGCAAGGTCCTCACGCACAAAGATGGAACCATCATCATCACCGAGAATGTGCGACCATGACCTGCCGTGCATCCACATTCCCGTGGGTACGTCTTCCGAGTCGGTCCCGGAGGTGAGTGCCAATCCTTCAGCACGGATGAAGCTCACAGTACTTCAGATCGCTACTGTAAAATAGGCTTCCGCGGAGACATCTATACACACGCTCATTACCTTGCATTCGCCACTTACATGCTATCGTCTGTATACCACGCATATCTTACTAGTGCATTCCGCGCCAGTGAGCGTTCCAACGCTCATTTCCCCTTGCGTGATCGATCCTGCACCGCCATAGCTGCACCATGCTAGTTTCTGTGCAGATTGAGAGGATCAGAGGAGAGGGAAAGCACACGGATGGCCTGGGAAGGAGGTGATGGGCGTGTCAAAACTTCCGAAAGCGGCAAGGACGCCAGTGGATGGCGAGGGAAGAGTTGGGTTCTCGTTCTCGTCCACTGCCTGGCGACCGTCGGGCTTGTACTCTCTTCTTGTATCTTATCCGTATACCACGCCCTGTCCCTCGGGGCACACATGACGACCCTCGCAACGCCCTCCGTCATTCTTCCGACAAAACGACTGCGACGACAAGCTCATGACGATACCTTCCCTCGCATGTCTACTACCCTCCAAAATCAGTGGTGGTCTGGATCCTCCTCGGACGGCTCCACCTTCCTACCCACACAGACCTCCTCGTCTTCCGTAACGCCTTCATCTCCGTCTGCGAACCCTTCAGCGATACCCTCCTCATCTAGACTATCGGCGACAGCACCAACTGGTAGCTCGACGCCGACCTCTTCCACACTAGCTAGCGCCACAACCTCTGGAGTAGTTCTCACTTCTGACCTCACTACGTTCACTTCCTCTCTACCGATCACAGTGTCCGATCCTTCTACGACATTCACTTCTTATTCACTGACTACGATCACCTCCTCGCGCGTATTTACCGCGGCATCCGACTCAGAAACCGCCCACGTCGTCGCACTGGTACAACCTGTCTGCGTCGGCGACGGAGTGGACGCGTACTCCTGGGGTCTACTCGCTGCTGTCGTTGTCCCTTCTGTTATTGGCTTATTGATATGGGTGAGTCTGGCTATGCTGTAGAGGATGTCGCGATGCTCCGATTAACCGCGCCGGTCATTCGCTAGTTATTGTTTGCTATCCTACGCCCTCGCTATCGACAAGTATACGGTCTCAGAGAATGGTTTGTGCAACAGGGGTGAGTGTCACGTCTGCCTCGCCGCGTCCTCGAGCTCGTTTGACGCGTCGCAGCCTGCGCCCCAAACCGTTAGGTCCCTCCTTCTGGGCGTTCCTCTTCCCTCACGTCCCCCTCGTCCCGTCGCTCCCTTCAGACGTATCCGACGCAGGGCGGTCACCCGCGAAGGACGCGGTACTCTTCCCCTCCGATGAACAGCTCAGCCAACGCGTCCTGTGGGTTTGCACCTTGATTGCGGCTGGCTGGACGTTGCTCGCGCTTGCAGGCTTCCTCCCTCTGTATATGGTCTCCACACCATGCCTCGCAGATTCCGTCCCAAAGCCTCACTTTACCGGTGCGTACTCCGCCCTGCAAGACCTGAGTCTGCTCCGTCTGCTACGCCTGTATGACGCGGGTCAGGTGACCACAGCCGACGCGCGCGGGGTCAACTCACTGTCGCGCCGCGCGGTCGTTGACGGGAGAGACAGAACGCACGATGCTCGCATCCGCATCATCATCGCGACGGTGCTCGCGATTGTGCTCGGGCTGCTGCCTGTTCTCTGGAAGATCCTCAAGGAATTTAGCCGGCTTGTGGCGTATCGCGAGCGCTGGATGGACGTGCGGTGCCAAGGCTTGGAGATGGGATGGCTCAGTGCGCGGCACGCTCCGGGCTTTGTAGGTTGGGGAGAGCAGCGTCTGAAGGACTACCTCGTCAAGATTGGCCTAAGCTCATCTTTGGACGCGAATGACCGAAATGCGCGCTCCAGACGTCGGAGGCGCGCACAGGAAGCTAACCTCGAGGAGCGAGGTGCGTATGAGATCGACATCCAGTCGCTGTTCTCCATCGGGTATGTGTTCTTGGCGTGCATCGGCCAGTTTGGCATGTTGATCCTTTGTTAGTGATACGGGCCATCTTGCGCTCCTCATTGACGAACGAGATGAGATACTGGAGAATCTGGAGGTAGCAGAGACCAAGTATATCAACAGCTTCCGGCTTACGACCCCAGACCCTTCAATTGCTGACTGGGAGCCTCCGGTGCCTCCGCCCAAGGATGAGCCTGAAGCCCCTACTAGGCCACAGATCAGCCGCCCTCTTCCACTGTCCAGTTCTGCGGTGAGTGGCATCACTTATACACGGGTGCAGAGTGACACTCATCATACCATCAGAGTCGCCGTCGTAGACGAAGAGGCAGGAACCCTGCGTATGCCTCGTCATCCCTGCCTCCCACATCATATGTGATGCCGTCTCAGTTTTACAAGATCACGGACCTGGGGGGCATCACTGGAGGCGAGTTCGCAGACCCGGAGAAGGACCTACCGTCCTCGTCTTCTCGTCGCTCGCGGCAAAGCAGCTTCACGGAAAGCGTCAGCAGGCGCATCGTCGGCAGCCGATTCCAGGAGGTGAATCGCAACTCGACGGCATTGGGGCGACTCCCCATCGGCAGCCAGCTAGTGGTGGACCATAGCGGGGCGCTTTCTCCCATGACTGGCTCGCATGACTCTCCTGTCATTGAGCCCGCACATTACGGGCCCGATCAGCACACGTCGTGGGATACCACCGCGTTCAGAGACGGTGGCGCGCCTCATGATCAGCAGCAGTGGTACCAGCCATCGCAACACGAGTGGCCCGAAGTCATTCCCGAGGATGAGGAGCCGGGGCTGGAACCGGAGGAAGACTGGCACGACGTTGCGCAGGAAGACCCGGAGGCCTTTCAGCATGCCGAAGAGTACCCAACCGAGGCCCGTCGTCGCCCGCGCCCACCGCGCGCCCGAACGGGCGCAGGTACGCCAATCGAGGAGCACCGGGAGACGTTCCCCATGCGCCACCGCGGACCGCCCAATGCGCCTGAAGAAGTGCCCCCTCCGCACTTGCGCCTACAGCCACGGCAGCCGTTCGTGCGCCCTCTGTCTGGATTGGACCACGACCAACTGGGGCGCATATATGCGGACATTAATCATTGGCGGTGGAAGCTGAAGGTGATCAACACCGAGATTGCGGAGGTTCAGCGGGAATGTTACAATGACATTGCGGACGGCGCTAGGATCAAGGGTTGGCTACTAATCGGAAGGGGTTTGAGGTATCTTCCTGGCGTGCAACTCATTGAAGGCCGGGCGAAGGAAGATATCCGATGGGACGAGCTTCAATACCAGGGCGACTGGACGAGGAGCATGATGTGGTGGCTCGCCGTCATCATGGTTGGGTTGATGTTGGGCATAGGATGTGCGTCCGTTTGGCCGACCATCCATTGATTTACTGATACGAATACGATCAGTGACCGCTGCTTCCGGTCTGGCTGTGGCTACCGCCCCGGATGTCGCACACTACTTCCCATTCCTCATGCCGCTCGTCACGGGTAGCAAGTTGGGAGGCGGCGTGGGGTCAACTTGGGCTGCCTCACTCGCTGCAACGCTCTTCATCTTCCTAGCGCTGGCCATTCTGCGCCGTGAGTCACTAGTTCTCGTACAATATTGACCATTCACTGACGGTCTCTGGTATGATGTTCAGAGTTGGCACCGCTGACACGCACAGTGTCCTTGTCCGCTTCCCGGTTCATTATGTTCAAGACGATGTTCTGGTTCCTACTCATTGTGGGAAGCGCCTGGATGTTCACCACGGGTGCCATCCTATTCTCTATCCAGGCATTCAGCAGCGATAGTGCTGAGTCACAGTCTGTGGCCAACGGCGCGGTTTATATGAGCGCGTTCGCGCTTGTCCTGGTTCTCAACGTCGCCATCATATTCCCTGGCTTGCTTCTACTCCAGCCGATCAGACTCCTGAATGTCATTCGCGCGGAAAAGGCTGCCGTTACTCCGCGACAACGGTTCCGAGGTACGCAATTCTAGTGACTGAGCTGAATGCGTCATATTGACACTGTTCCAGCTGTGTATCCTATACCATGCGACCCCTTTTATGCTACCAGCTGCTCTGTGCTCGCCCTCATCTTCGCATCCGCCTTTGCTCTCATTTTCCCCTTGCTCGCCCCTGCTGTCCTACTGTTGCTTTTTCTCACTCTCATCGGTAAGTCCGTATCTTCGTCTCTGCGAATTCAGGTGCTCACCGGCTGCACAGCCCATAGATTCCTTGTCGGTTATGTTTATGGAAGGACATTATCCCAAACCGGTGGTTTGCTCTATCTTTGGCTCCTTCGACGCCTCGGCACCGCGCTCGCTTTCCAACCTCTGATTCTCGGACTCATATTCCTGAGCCGGCGACTGTGGATAGAAGGCGGGGTGTTGTGTGGCGCGGCCTTCCTGGTTAGCGTTATCGCTGAGTCCTTCTGCGAGTGGCGGATGGGCCTCCCCGGACGGCGCTCGTTATCCCCGATCACGCTCGACTCATTGGCGACATTTGAGCGGAGTGCTATGCCAGGAAAACAACGCAATGTAGACGAGGAGGGCACGAGCCTCGTCAGCTCCGCCAGGAACACGCGTGCGCGGGGCTCGTTCGCGTCGGTGTTAGAGATGATGTCCCTGACGCTGGCAGTGACCCCTTCTGCTTCAGAAACGAGGGGGCCTGTCCCATTGGGTAAGTCAACGTCTCGCTTGACATCCTAGATGTCACCGAGCTCATATTTTGTTACAGACACGGAGAACTTGGACGACCTCACTGCGACGGAGCGGGCTGCGCGTACGAATCCTGATGCGCCTCCCCATCTTCCCCCTCTGCCCTTTGCTGACCATGCGGAGGAAATGGCTGGAGTCCTGTACGCGCCCGAACTTCTCGCGCCTCCTCCCATGATCTGGCTGCCGAACGACGTCGGCGGTATCGGTCGCTCGGAAGCGTACGACTTGCAGCGATATCACAACCTCCCGGTTACGTTGGACGTCCGCGCCAAAGAGGACCCCCACTCGCCGCATGTCTTGTAGTCTGTTGTTGCATCAAGCGAGCGTAGTGACGTTCTAGTCTTTATGAACCCTTGCGAGGAACCCTTTATATCAGACGGACTTCGCTTGTAGTGGTACATGCTATGATGTACGTATGCTTTAGTACGCTATGTGTTGATGATTGGATGTAATAGCACTGGAGAATGAATGATAAATTTGTTGCGAAGCTCACTGGAGTCTGGCATGCTCTGGTTCCGCTTCACAGCCCCAGCTATGATATATGTACATATTGAGCCAACTTGACAGGTCCCTGGTAGTATATCGGATAGTACACGCGCCTGTCATTCACTACGGACGCGCGAGAGCGGGGTTCGACTCCCCGCCAGGGAGTTTGGTTTTGCCCCTGCTTCCTGTTGCGTCTACATTTTGCATATTTTCGGTGGGATCACATCACGGTTCATGCATCCATGCATGATGCAGGTAAATCGATCTCGTAAAGCCCAAAGCGGTCTCTTCATATGAGCATACCATGCGGCGATTCGCCGTGTATGGTGGATTGTCTGACGACTTCTACGCTATATCTACGAACCATTGAAGAAATATGGGCAGCCAGACAACGAAAAGGCAAAGCGACCGCAGGGGAGTAGATATAGGAAGGTTAGGCCAGCCGTGGAGCGTCAATGCATGAAGAGAGAAAGAGTTCGATGAGCGAGACAAAAATAAACAGGTGCGTTGGTTTGCGACGAAACAGTACAAATGCAGTGGGTAGGATCGCGGGTGGGTAAAGACCGGACACGGACGACGGCGACGACCAGTGTGGTTCAGCCGAGCGGTCCGCAGCTCGTATGGACGGCACCTTCTCCAGGGAAGGTGCGTCGAGCAGACGAGGGATACGCGAGAGCCCGAAGACGCAGAGCAGTAATGCAAGAAAGCGGGGATGCGCTCAGCACTCTCCAAGGAATCTGTTCTTGGGGAACGGCTGCTTGAAGTCGTCTCGCCAAGTGGTCAGGTTTGGATTAGTGTACGCCTCGAGATACCTTCGAAGGACATCAGCGGAACTCGAGCTCTAAGACAGAGAAACGCATACTCGTTGATGTACGCCGCCGTCGGGAAGTCTGGAGGGTCGCAACCGATATTGATCGCATCCGGATCCTGGTAGACACGGATGTAGTCAACCTTCATAGTGACCGGGAAATCCAGGTGGTCGAGATCGACGAAACCAAAGTTCGTGGACATGCCCAGATTGGCAATGAGGTACTGCAACCAGGTCGGTCAAATGTCACATCATACATGCATCTGGGATAGGTACCATCGGTTCCTGAGGAACAGGACGAGGGCCAATCTCGACAGTCGTGTCTGCAGCGAAACCAGGCTGCTTCAAAGTCCACGCCAGCTTGCCATCCGCAATCCAGCTGATGTACTGGAGCATGAAAGTTCAGCGGTGGTCAGGGCTTCAGAGCTAGATAACTTACAGCATCGTCGAAACCGGGCTTATACTGAATACCATAGACGGAGAAAACGTTGCCAGTTCCCTCATACGCTTCCTGATCTATCGCGTGCCATCAGCATGGTTGCAAACATTACAGTATTGCAGATAACCTACTGGTCTCCGTCACCACGGAACTAGCCTGCTGGAATACGCCACCCTTGTAGCCATTAAGGGCACTGATAGTCTCGTTCGGAATGATGAGGTTGTCGGTTGTGTTAAACCACGTGTAGCCAGCGTTGAACGGCTGTAGAAACGCTTGTCAAGTGGTGACTGCCGACATGACACGTATCTGACTTACACCCCATTGCGCCGATTGAGATACTTGGCCCGTCAACGGATCGCCCGTAATCTACACACCAACTATAAGCAACCAGTCCCGATGACCTTGCACAGCTTGAGAATTTATTTACCTGAGCCTCAAAGATATCGATCTCGGGAGCGGAACGGCCGACGTAAGTGCCATCGGCGTGCATGGGGCCAGGATGGGACTCTCCTGGACAAGTGCAACGCGAGAGTCGTTGACCAGGCAAGAACGACAGAATGCCATTCTGGCTCTTGTCGCCATTCTGAGTAGCTGCGACGGGAAGTCCATTGAGTGTTTGATTTGCGACCGTACCAACATCGCAAGAGTCGTAGGTGTACGGCCACTGCACGGTGAGATCAGCGTCGGATTCCAGGTCGTGGACATTATCAACAACAGGGCACGCACCATTCCCTCCAGACTTGCGCCATAACCAGCACGTCCGAGGTTACCCATAGTCCAAATAGCAGGCCACAGACCCACGACGTTGTTAACACCAGGGAGAACCACGGAGGTAAGGACCATGCCGCCAGTGAAACAGAACTTGTTCCAAGTCGACATCATCCCTCCCTGAAAGTTGAGGCCATGGGTTTCTTTTCGGCTCAAGGTGATATGAAGAGACCCATTTTTCGTGGTGATGGCCGCAGGATCATACCACTCCATGTTGTTAGTCTGCCAGTAGTGAAGATCAACAGCCTCCCAGTAGGGGTCATCTCCGGGGTAGAAAGTGCGGCCATCAACATTGAACTCGTCACTCCAGATGAGCTGCCACTTCTTCTGGAAGTTGAAGTCGACATAGGTGTAGGCCTCTTGAGGAGTGTCGAGGTCGATAAGGCCCCAATTGCCAGGCATCGAAGGTACCTGACCGGTTGCATTGATACCACCCAGGTTGAAGCCTCCGAGGGTGGATAGAGGATGCTTGGTGAAGTAGCTGATCATAGGGTAACCAGCACTACCAAAAGCAGAGACATCAGAAGTAGGTCGGGAGCAAGATGAAGGGAAGACTCACAAGAGCGCAAGCAGACCGGCGCCGAGAATGAACAGGCATCCCAGGTTCCACAAACCCCTGGAGGTAAAGATGTGACCACCTTGATCGTGCTTCCTGTCCCTACGCGGGTCGGGGTTATGAAGGTGGTCGTCACCCTCGGGATGATCGATGGAGAGGTCGGCACCCCATGACGAGGGATCCGGGGAGAGAGAGAACTGCAAAAAGCTTCGTATCCTGGCTACGACTCGAAATACAGCGGGACACTGACCTTGTCGGAGATGGAGGCAGGCATGGATGTAGTCTTTCCTGAGTATCTGGACTCGTTCTGACGTGGAAAATGGGCCTGAGAACGGCTGGGCCGGGCGCAGCAACGGGTATGTTCACTCACGAGAGACGCGTCGCTGGCCATGCTACGAAGTCCGGGACCGCGAGCGAGCGCGGCCTGCACGCCCGGAGCACCCGAACCAGCTGAAGGAGCGAGGAGATTGGTGGTTGAGGGTGTGTTTGGTTGATTGTACCGCATTTGCGGGTTTGGGCGTAGCGACGCCATGACGAGTGTGTGCGGGTGTGGTGCAGTCTATGTGAAGAGAGGTGAGCGGTGAGGGAGACGAGGGTATATAAGAAAGAGAGAGGGAGAGGCGGTGGTGGTACAAGACAAGCAGCGGGGATAAGGAGCGGAAGGGTTTTGCGTCGGCGACGTCTCGTAGTCAAGTTCCAAGCGACCGCCTTCCCTCCAAGACACCCTCCCGTGGGAACCACCTGCCGCTCTCGGTGCACAGCCAATCAGCGCCTCCGCCCAAAAATACAGTGAGCGCCGTCCGTCCGTTCCCCGCCATCGACATCTTCCAGGGTCCTTGGCGGCGAACAGGTCCATCTTCAACTCGTGCCGCATCCGACGCAGGTCTGTTTCACACATCATAGAGAACAGTTTCACTGACGAAATAAGTATAACATATACGACTAGTAGCTGTGTATACAAATCTGTGGATGCGGCGCATGAGCTTCGCGTGGGACGGCTCATCGACGAGCCACACGACCAGACGGAGGCACTCACGACGGGGCAAGCCACCATGCGAAAGCAGCGGCAAATGGTATAGTAACACCACGACGTGGATGACCTCAGTCGCACCCCGTAACCAGCTTGTTCTTCGGGATGGTCTGCTTGAAGTCGTCGACCCACGTCGTAAGCAAAGGGTTTGTGTACGCCTCAATGTACCTAGGAGAACGTCAGCAAGAACAGACATACTTATTTCATAGCAGGTCTTACTCATTGATGTACGCCGCGGTCGGGAAGTCATCCGGATCGCAGCCAATGTTGAGGCTGTCCGGGTCTTGGTACACTCGGATGTAGTCCACGCGCAACGTGGAGGGGAACTGCAGGTGCTCGAAGTCGACAAAGCCGAAGTTCTTCGACATGCCCAAGTTCATGATCAGATACTACGACGTAAGGTTGAGCACACAGGACTCGTGCAACATATTAATATCGGTGAATACCCACCATGGGTTCCTGCGGCACAGGTCTGTCGCTGATCTCGACGATAGGGTCCGCCTTCATGCCCGGCTGGTTGATCTGCCATGCTAGCTCACCGTCCGCGATCCACGCGATGTACTGAACGGAGGTCTCATCAGTACGCGCGAGGCGCTCAATACCACAGTACGTACAGCATCGCCAAACCCGGGTTTGTACTGGAAGCCGTAAATCGAGTATTCGCCGCCGCTGAACTCGTAAGCCGCCTGGTCTGTAAATCATCCGAGTCAGATCGCAATGGCATCGATTGCCACAAATAATCACGCACTGGTCATGGTGACAACGGACGTGGCCTGCTGATACACGCCTCCCCTGTAGCTGTTCAGCTTGCTCTTCGTCTCGTCCTTAATGATCAAGTTATCTGTGGAGTTGTCCCAGATATATGCGTGGTTGAAAGGCTATGTCACGGAAGAGCCGCGTGAGTCGAAAGCGTCACCAGCAGACCCTAGCGCATGCGGACGTACACCCCACTGGCCAGACTGGGAGACGGCTCCGACTTTGCCAGGCGCGCCACTGCCTCCAACCTGCGCCTCAAACATGTCGATTTCAGGCGCAGATCGGCCGACGTATTCGCCGTTGGAGTGCACGGGACCGGGGTGAGACTCGCCAGGGCATGTGCACCGCGAGAGCCGCTGACCGGGAAGGAACGACAACACGCCGCCGTTACCGGTGTCGCCGTTCACGGTGGCCTCGTAAGGGAGGCCGTTAATGGTTTGATTTGGGGCCGTTCCGACGTCGCACGCGTCATATGTGTATGGCCACTGGGTTCGCAAGTGAGCACTAAAGTCAGCACCATCAATGCCTGTGCACTGACCATCCCTTCGAGAGAAGCACCATAACCGGCACGACCGAGGTTGCCCATCGCCCAGATGGCGGGCCATAAACCTTGCACGTTGTTGAATCCAGGCAGCATCACGCGCGCCTCAACAAGACCGCCCGTGAAGCAGAACTTATTCCACGTCGACATCATGCCGCCGGTGTAGTTCAGGTTGTGGTTCTCCTTTGCGGAGAGCTGGATCTCGAGCGAACCGTTCCTAGTTGTGATTGCCTCGGGATCATACCACTCCAGGTTGTTAGTCTGCCAGTAGTGCAGATCCACGGCTTCCCAATAGGGGTCATCGCCGGGATAGAACGATCGACCGTCGACGTTGAACTCGTCGCTGAATACCAACTGCCAGGTCTTGCCCATCACGTAGTCGGTCTTTGTCCGCACCTCCTCGGGCGTATCGACGTCGATGAGACCTCGGTTTCCAGGGATCGCGGGCACCTGGCCTGTGGCATTGATGCCTCCAAGGTTCCATCCCCCCAGAGTAGACAAGGGGTGGTGGGTGAAGAAGGAGATGATCGGGTATCCCGCACTGGGAGGCAACTGTCAGCAAAGCCCGAAAGCTTAGGCTCGGGCGTTCCTTACAAGAGTGCGATGATGCCGGTGACGAGGAGAGCAATGCATCCTAAGTTCATGAGCCCTCGTGTAGTAATGATACTCCCGCCGCTGTCACGGCGGCGGTCCCTCTGCGGATCAGGATTGTGCAGGCTATCATCGGGCTCGGGACCGTCTATCATATGCGACTTGGCCATGGCGTCCGGGTCCAACGGGAGCACATACTACACCGTACAGTAAGTGCTCGTCACTAAGGAAACAGCACTCTCCGAGGGCCCACCTTCTCTGAGATAGAGGAAGGAACCGAAGCAGAGTTCTACCAGAGAGCTCAGTAAGTCACTATTCCAAGCAAAAATTCGCATCAGAGATGACCTACGAGAGACGTTGAACTTGCGGACGCTCGCAAGGAGCGGGGAGCCTGGGCGTAAGCGGCCCTGGGCTCCTCATGGATATGCGGAGCTAACAGCGAAGTGCTTGAGGGCGCGACATTCTGATAGTAGCGCCTTTGCGGATTGACAGACGGCGGGGGAACCATGCCAGAGGGAAGGGCAAGAAGGGACAGTCGAAGGGACAGATATAGAGCAGAAAAGACCGGAAGCCGTCAGCGCGCGGAGGTGGTGGTGGTATTACAGAAAGAACGTTGGGTGAGGCGATGCCAGGGGGGGAGGGAGGATGCGAACATGGCGCTCTGCGGGCTGCCTTGGAAACTCCGGTCTGTATAGCCCATATTACATGCAGATTCAAGTCTCAAAACGGGTTAGGGGCCGAACCAGAGCATGACAATCGGATGGCGCAGCGGACCAGTGGCGGCATCAGAGATGCCATCTGGAAGGCGTTCGGTGAGGGCATGCAAAGCCGCATACGAGACCTGCATTGCAGCATGGGCGGCACATTCCTACATTCAACTGTGCACGGTCGGTGACTTCGTTTCGTAGCTTGCCTTCGCACAGCATCGTGCATTCTGCACAGACCGCAGTCCTGGGCGCAATGGATGCATAGCGCTCTCGAGACCTGCCTCGAGAAATCGTGAGCGTCCACGATTTACATTACGAGGCATGCGGACACACATACCGATCCCATCCACGGTCACTAACGGGCTCAGGTTCTCATGCCAGAGCGGCCACTGAGGCCGGCATCGGAAAGCAGCTGTCATACTTTTTTCGAGAAAGGGTCGCCACAAGGTACAAACAGCATGAAATTCAAGTTGGAGGCAAACCCCGGTCCCCGGGATGAGTACTAATTGTAGTGAGATCGTTGCGGGTAGATTCATCAACTGAGCGGATCAACCGGTTGATTGACTGAGGCACATGGGCTTGGCGCAAAGATTGGCGCCCCGTCCACCATGCATGAGACAGGGAGGTTGGAAGCTGCCATATAATGCAGTCAGAATGAAGAGATAGGCATCCAAAACTGCATATGCCCAAGTAGTGACAGCAAACCATGCATATAGCTCAGATTTCCTCCCTACCAACACTAGCGCGAGGAAACACCATCTATCCCGGCACCCTCCAACAAACCCAGTATACCACCTGACGCACCTAATCCAACCGACCGTCGAAGCTCTTCCACTGCTTTCTCGACGCGAGCGAGCCCTGTCTTGTCGCCGCCCTCGCCGCCCACCTCTAGCCCCTTCTCAGCGGCCATCTCATCAATCTGCTTGAGGCGCGCCAGGACCGCCTCATTCGCCCGCCGGAGGGCAGCCTCTTCTTGGGACCCACCAGGGGCGGCCGAATGGATGGCAGCCAAAAGCTCAGTTTTGCGCGCAAAGTAGTTTTCGAGCGATCCGGTAGGTGCTTGTGCGAAGAGCGTGTGGGCAGTGTGGAAAGGCCAAGAGTCCGCCGTCGGATGATCAGGCTCCATTTGCAGCAGAGCAGGTTGCTCGGGAAGAGCGACATAGCTTCGGTCAATGTATCTCTCCAGCGATGCCAGGGCCTCCTTTGCCTTGCGTACTTTGTCGCGTTTCGATGGGCGGCCTTTTTTCTTCGGTGCGCCCGCGCTCAATTGCCCTGTAGCATCGCTTGTTGACGCCTGCAGAGCAGAGGAGGGCTCGTGGCCGTCCGTGACGAATACCTCGCGCGGTAGTATACTCGGGTTTTGCGCGTTCGTACGGGAGTGCGGCAATATGTGAAAGAGCTGATCGTCCAGCATCTTGGCCAGAATATGCGCAACATAAGGCTTGAGAGATGTCTGTTGAGCGCCCTCTAGTGAAGATGTGATTGACAGCATATCCTGATATATATCTATAGTTCGGTCAGTCTTATCAACACCTACTATGGGCTGCGGGGATAGCTACCCATAGGAAGGGCGATATGAGAGCTGGCAAGTATTGAGGGCGCTGAGGTTGATGGCTGAGCGTAGTGAAACGTGTAAAGGGAGAACAACGCGACTACTCGCGCCAGAGGAACTTCGGTACGCGAGAGGTGTTCTGTGCACAAGGCAGTTGAGCATGAATCACGACACAGGTATGAAGCCTTCCTGACCGGTGAACATTCGCTCCGTAATTCGTAGAAACGCTTGACGGGCTCGTCCATCATGCACCCGCAGATGTAGCCATGACCACCCTTGTTCTACCCACAACTTCTTGAAGAGTTCAAACGGTCGGACATTCTCGTGGTATTGGTCAGAGAAGGCGGCGACAAGACCAAAGAAATCCTCTCGAAGCGGATTGACATACAGAGAAGAGCTGAAGTAGTTTGGCTGCAGAGTGATTTCTCCCCTAGAAGTGGATGGTTCTGGGGTTATGGTCGCCATGACGGAGGCTGCAAACAAGTGACGAGCTCGCCAAGCGAGGACTTGGCGTCCATATGGGTGACCCCAGAACCAAATAAGACATAACAGCGCGAACGCGTCTTTCGCGCACGTGCCGTGCTGAGACCGAACAAACTCTCAGCCTCCGCGCTCGGTCCCGTCTACACCTTCCCTTTACCACTCATGCTGGCCCCTGCGTCCACTTCTTATACCACGCACAAAGACTCATCTGCAGGGTCATAGAAGTCTTAAGATGCCTGCACTATTCAGACAACCGACCTCAGTCTCCTGCTTCTTCTGCCAGTCTCCCATTACCCCACTCCCAAGCAATCTCCGTTCGTTCCGGTGTCCTCACTGCGATTGCTGGAACCGCTATGATGAGCATGGGGAGATTATATCGGATGAGCCTGCCATGCATGACGAGAACCTGAATGTGCGCTCTTTTGCGAAGCGTGGTACGTGCGCACCTGTGGCTGAACTACTAAGCGTCCAACTCATGTGGCGTCTTCTGCTAGCTTCGCCTCGCAAAGACCGATTTCCATCTACGTATGGGAACACTGTGTTTTGCCATACATGCCAGACCAACCAAATGTTGATCAACAACCTGTTGTCAAACTACCTCCCCCTACCTGACGTATGTCGCCCACAGATTGTCTTGTCCGTCTGCCTAACTTGTGCGTTCAGGATCCCGAATACGAGAAACGTCTGGATACTCTACGAGAATACCGACTCAGTGTAGAGAAACGATACCCTCCTATATGCCCCAATTGCTTGCCCGCAGTCGAGGAAGAAATTCGTAAACGGGACCATATGGCTCGTGTACGGGCCCTCGGAGGTGCCTTGAAGACTACGAGAGGTACAGATAGTCGTCGGAGATCTTCTGCCACCCAGAAAGAACGAGACAAGCTGGAACGAGAGCTGAAAGCTTGGAAAATCCGTGGGTGTCTATGGGTTGGAACTTTGGTTTGTACACTTGCCGGTCATCTTTCCGGTAAGCAGATTTGTTACTTCTTGTTGTGCGGATGCTAACTTATAGTCACTCAGTCGCGGCGTCATATCACCCATTTCCCCTACCAAATATGCTGCTTCCTGTACTACCTCCACTAGTGGTCGCTTCGATTCTATGGACGGCTTGGAATCCGACATACGCAACATTCCGCAGATCCCAATTTCAAGGAAGGGCTGTCCGTGTCCATGGCAAGAAAACTTACAATGTACGGTTATGCATAATCTTCGTTTGGCGTACAGACTCATAAACTTTCACACAGGCTCTCCAGCTGACTGCTTGGACTCTACGTCTGATTACTGTGATCATGCTAAGCATGGCCAGATACAAGCCAGACGCTGACTACATCGGTCTTTGGAGCGACTCTCGATCCACACACGCGCGGATGTTCTGTTCTGCGATGCTCGCATGCGAGCTCTTTGTGAGTATTGTTACACCCTGAAGGTTCTAGTCATGTCAGTGCTGAACGCGTAAACTCCTCAGATTCTGATTTGGTCACATTTGATCCTTAAAGTTCAACATCCACCCCCAGTGAGGCTCATCGACTCGAAGAATCATCTTCGTGCCCTGTCTGCCACACCTTCCATACCTTCCACCAATTCGCGGGATGCGACGCCAGTAGCACCCGAGCCCGACCTCATTGCTTCCCTCACACTTTCGAACAACCCGGTCATAGCTGCGCCTCCGGCTCAAAACCCTGTATTTGGGTTCCCCTCCCTGGCCACGACCGCTGCGCCCTCCTCACCTCCACGTCGACCTACAAGCACGTCGCCTCGGCCGCCCAATCTGGACGTCGACATGGACGATGATGACGATGACCGCGACCCTGATGCTATGGACATCGACCCTTCCTCTCCATTGAAGAGGCCGGGCCAGGTTGATGACGGGTCGTGGTTGCGGCCGCAGAGGTTCTTTGCTCCCGAGGAGCCTACAGGTCTGGAGAATCTCTTCGCGCGGACAATCCGCTTGGTCGACAATTCTGACCAAGACGCAGATGGACGAAGCGCGACGCGTCGCGGACGACGGGTGGAGAGTTGGACGAGTCGGATGATCCGCATGTGGCCGGTACTAGTTGCGCTATGTGTAGTGCCATTGGTCGCTGCTGCTGCATATAGGTTCTGGGATGTGCGGCGACGGAAGAATACCGCATTATAACGTGTTTTCTATCGCTCCCGTGTAGCGAGGGGATGCTCAAATGCATACTGACTGATGCGTGAACGGTTGCAAGCACGAATATGACTTTATGACGTCGCAAGCCGTCCGCATGTTAATGCCGAGTCTATTGTCCATGGTCAGCAGTGTACAGGCTCCTCCTGGATGCATAGAAATATCGCCTACCTTCTCAGCGCCGAGCACCCTCATAAGGCCCTCATAAACCCACAGTGCAGACGCATTCACAGGGAACGCTCGGAGCAGGGTAGGTCCAAGGCCTCGATAGTACCCGCGAAACCCGCCCTCCGCAAAGATCTGACGAGCAGTGTGCATGAATGAGGGTTTTGGGAGGTTGTGTGGAGTAGCCATCATGCGACTATGGACAGATATGATCAGCAATCGATGCGATACTATGGACATGTAAGAGCTTACTTCTTGATGTTATCCGCCGGTATTGCCATGATCCAGTATACAAAGGAGGCAAGACCACCCGACATGAAGTTTGCCATTGGGGTGCTGATCTGTTAGCTGTCAGATACAGCCAACAACAAAATGGCCATTTCGTAACGAACTGCGTATCGCGTCCCATCCAGCTTGGCAAATGCGCGCATGAGGGCCTATGGCATCTATCAGCCTGACAAGACGTCCCTATGCGCTTACGAACCGACCTCGAATGAGCCAAACATCCACAAGAAGTTGCTTCGGAATGCCAGACTGCCAGTGAAGCCTGTCCACAACCCGAGAACGCCGTGCGCCCGTACGATCTGCCGTATGCAGTCTATAGGACTCTTGTACTGCCGGTCCGCCGCTGATCTCTGCAGTTGAAGCTGAAGCTTGACTGAAGATGGCATAGTCATTGTGAGTGTTCCTCCTGGGTCCGTGCTTACAAGACAATCGGACCTTTCAATTGTTCAATCGGGGTAGCCAACAGTGCGCTAGAATATGAGTATACCCCATTCAGTGAAGTCCAGGTCGAAGCGAGGGATTGTCTGTGGCGTCACCTCGTCCAGCCGGCGAACAGGCCTGCAATGCCATGACCTACAAGCGTGAGTCGCTTGATATCGGTGCCTGGGACCGTCTCTATTAAGCCTTGTTGAATCAGGAGTAGGCGGTAATTGTGCAACGATCCGAGAAGGAGAGAATCTATGGCAGCCCAGCCAACTGCAGGCGGAGTTGCACCCTTATAAAGCGCAAAAACAGACTATGGAATTGCACATGGATGATGAGAGTATGCGATACGCAAGTGCACAGCATCGCCTACCTCATTACGGACAGTCTTCAACAGACAATCGATCGCGTTCTTGTATGTCCCTGGAGGAGAGCACTGTAGGCGCGTCTTGATAGTATCGAACCTTCAAGGGTAGCTGATGTATCAGTCCCTAACACCTCTACAGTAGTCGCCAATCGTTCTGGTGAGCCAAATGACTCTTAGCCAGGTGCCTATGGCTGCTCACCTGGTTAACTTCTGAGTCTTTTACACACCCGTGGCCGACTGCGACCTACTCGATGCGTGAGAGCGAGATTAGCTCATTGAGACCCAACAATACGAGACACAAGCACAACTACCTTCGTGAGCCCTTCGATGCCGAGTAGTCAACCTTATAAGCGTTCGCAGAGGCTTTGCCAAATTCCAGTGAACCTCACCGCTTCCAACACCAGCCACCGCTCCCACCAGCCGTACGTGGCCAGCCTCCGGCTCAGACCCCATCCCCGACTCTGAGGTGGCTCTATCCAAACAAATCAAAGTGAATC
>CCBP010000274.1:13842-24644 GCA_000765035.1 Trametes cinnabarina | reverse complement strand
GGATAGTTAATAACAGTAGGATCGTAACTTGTGGTGGCACGTCCTCCGAAGGCCACAGTTTTGGGCGCTTCCACCAATAGATCTAATAGCACGTGTCTGCGTCTCTGAGCGTCTATCATACCCCGGATTCGAGCCATGAAGTGACGACGGAAACGCCGCGAACATATCCGGCAGAGCTTCTCACGTCGCGCATCGACCACGTACACTCTACACTCATTCACCATCGTCTAGCTACCGGTACATGTCTGACTTATGAGTACCTTGATGTCAAGCGAAACCGAAGATACCAAGCAATGCCGAATCTGTCTGGACGGGGAGGACCCGGAGTTGGGAAGGCTTATTAGGCCATGTCTATGCAAGGGTTCTATCAGCGTGAGTCTATCGGATGAACCGCTGCCCTACGGGCCCGAATCCTCATGAGCACGGGCTATGCAGTATGTGCACGTCAAGTGCCTTCAGCGATGGAGGACCACTTCCGCCTCTCAGAGTGCATTCTATGCGTGTCCGCAATGCGGGTACCACTACCACTTTGCCCGCACCCGCGTGCTGGGCATAGCGACAAATCCAGGCGAGTGTTTCCTTGCTATGTCCGTAGCACCGGCATAAGCGGAGCTCACATATAAAGCATTGACAGTCGTCATCGCCGCTCTCTCTACGTTGTTTTTCACTGCGATCGTCCTCATGAGCTCGTTTGTCGCTACGTGGTTCATGGGCGACTACGAGGACGACTACTTCTCTTGGTACAGCCTCTGGTATCCCATGGACATCTTCCGTGGGCTAGTGCGGACCACGATCGGTTTCTTCGATGACACCATTCTGGACGATCCCGCTATCCTCCGCAGAGCTGGCTCATACAGGCTGAAGGAGTCCCGCGGTCCTCCCAGTCTAATCAAGAGATTGATCCGTCGATTCTTGCTCGGTCTTCCAGTAGTCGGAGCCGGATCAATAGCCCACATGCTATGGTCAATACCCATGCCATTCTACCACCTGCGCCTGCGAACTCGTCGGATAGGTCGACAGTCGAAGGATTTAATGGCCCTTATCGTTCTAGCTGTAGTCATTGCCGGTGCCGCCAGGTGAGCACGCTCCACCACGATTTGCCGCTGCCCGCCTAAACTACATGATGCTGAGCAACTTTCTGGCGTAGGGCGCTGTACAAAGTCTACAAGTGGACCGAGCGTATGTCAAAGCGGCTGCTGTTGCGCGCTGAGGATGCCATCCTTGAAGTCAGCTGAGCGCATTGTATCTCAAACTGATTTTCGCCGCCTCCCTCATCTTGGACCTTGTCTACTCGGATGCATTGTTTGGATGACCCTTGTATGTATATAAGTTCTTGACCTGCGTAACACCTTCGAGACAGCTGCCGATTAGAGGCTATCCGCACGTTCCCCCGTAAGTACACTATGTTGGCCCTGCACGTACGTAGGTACAGGGTTGTATTAGCCATTTCTACAAAAATCAGGACCCGCCACCGCCTACTTGGGGCTACGAACAGCTGGTCCCTCGAGGTTTGAGGCAAAGCGGATCATTGTGGGCGTCTAACTGCAACAAGATACACTTATCGCAGGCTGTGAGGCTGACCCCTGCAGGGACATCTTAGTGCGACCCATCCGAGTCCAAGGGCTAGTTTGCCTCTGTCTTGTCATTCAGCCTCAACTGAATGGACGTACTGCAGGCAACTGTGACCACATAGCCCACGCTCTTCTGCTTTTCGCCCTCAAGACTGACACGCCACCGCCGCCGGACATGGCGTCCTATCACACTCTGCAACAAACCATTCGCGAAGAGATCAGTCGTCCCGACTTCGACGCTGCTCTTCCTCCTCTCTCAGACCAGACATGGATGCGCATTCTAAGCCTTACTCCTCAAGCACATGCCGAGAACGAGCGGCTCGAGTTCTTGGGCGACGCCCTTATGTACGCCACAATCGGGCGCCAGCTCTACGCCCAGGTCCCCAATGGGTCTCCTCACCTGTATACGGTGCGTCGCCCTCTAACATCTCAATAAGTGCGGTGAGATCATGGGTGAGCATGAGGTAGCATGTTCGTGCGGCGCTGCACTCGAACATGACGTTCGCGATGCTTGCTGAAAAGCTAGACATTATGGCTGTGAGTAGCACGGTGCTCAAAGCCTTGACGAGGAAGACATTCGGGGAGGGGACGGCGGCACCTCATAAGACGAGGCCGCAAATCAAGGCGACGGCCGACCTCTTCGAGACAGTCATTGGGGCGTACTATCTGGACCACGGCTTCGAGGCGCTGTACGAATGGGTGAAGGAAATCTATACGCCACTTATCAAGGTGACCGTGAATGTCTTCAATACAGCGTGAGGGAGACCATATCGCCCTGACAAAATGTTACTCACGATATGTGCATGTCTGCAGAAAGTCACGGCCCCCGCCGCACAGTCAACATCGTGACTCACGTACTTTCAACACGGACAGGAGACCTCAGCCCAGACGTTATGCCCCTCCACCGATCAAGCAGAAGCTCCTCTTATCTCCTGTTCAACGCCGAAAGCGTGCAATACAGAAGATCAATGCCGCTCATGCCGCGCGGCGCAGCCCTAGCCTCAAGATCACTACTATAGGTTTCGCCGCTTGTATGTCGTCGATTTGACTCACGTCGCAGACGATGCTTACCTGTTGCAGTACCGGCCAAACCGATTCTCTCGCCGAAGTCATCATTAAGCAAATCTGCAAAGGAAGCTGCGCCATTGGCCAAGAGGACTCCTATCTTCATCGACCTCACTTTGGACTCTGATTCTGACTCTGACAACGAGCCGTCATACTTCCGCCATCCCCTCGTAACTCCCCGCATACCCCGCTCATCGGCTGCGGTCTCCAAGCAAATTACGCCTGCGCCAGCTGCTTCACCTGCAGTCGACACAGGCGTCGAGTCGGATTCGGAATGGGAAGACGAGACGATGCTGGAGCACATGCTCACTGCGGAAGATGCCTTCTCGGACATGGACTGCGGCGAGTCTGACGTCGAGTCGCCTGCTGGACCTTCAAATCTTGCGCCGTTCTTGACTCGCCCTGGGTCGATTGGAAGCCCCCTGAAGATTGGGACACCTCCGAACGTGCGGACGATCCGTCAAATCTATGGATGATTCGCCACCATGCCCCTTCCCTTCGCTCAATTTGTCGCTATGATGCCGCAATATGTCTGCCTTCAGATATACCCCTCTTATCGCTAAATTTACTTGTTGTCCCGCCACTGGCTTCTGTCACGTTTCTCCGCCACACAACTACGGTTACACTTACCGCGATGCTTCATGACAGTCGTTCCTTCGCTGTTTCGATGTTACCATTTGCCTGCTTTCATACCTCGTAATGCATCCATGTCGTCTCTATAATGTGGCAATAGAGCCAGGACATTGTACGGTGCCAGCCTCAACCTGCAAGTATACTGTAAGTATGCATTACACGCGCACGAACTCTCGACGCGCGCACGTGCCTGTGACACACGCGTGAGGCCGAGACGCGAGGTGGCGAACCGCGGTTGTTCGCTTGCCACCGCCTTTTAAGTCGTCCGCCACCACTGACCCTCGTCCGTCATCTCCTCAGTCCGACAGCTAGCACTCCTCACGTCAAATAGCTTACTATGGCTCCTACCAAGCAAGCCCCTACTCGCCAGGCGATCACATTGAAAGGCTCGACCGAACTCGTCACTGAATTCTTCAAATATGCTGCTAACACGTATGGGCCTCTCTGGGTGTAGACAATGTACAAAAGTGCTAAGCTGTGACCAGGATTCTCTTTCAGCGCGGTGTATACCCTGCCGACGACTTCCACATGGTTAAAAAGTACGGACAGACTGTCCTGGTCACTCAGGATCTTGCGCTCGAGAACTATCTTGACAGGTATGTGTTGTTCTCCTCTGACTACGCATCGCCACGTGATGCTGATGCATATGTTAGGATCTTGAAACAAGTTAACCGTGAGTTACTAGGGGCCTTACAAGCCAGCATTGACCGATCTGCGTTCCCCAGAGTGGCTCCTCACGGGCTCCGTGACACAACTGGTTCTGGCCATCATCTCGAAGGACTCACGGGTACCTCTTGAACGCTGGGTGTTCGACATCAATCTTGTGCAACAGCAGCCTCCGGAAGGCTCACAGCCGTGCGCCCGTAGATCCCATCCTGGCACGGTTCACGCTGACCGCTCCCCCACAGTGCACCTGCCAAGCCTGAGTCTGAGATCCAGGCTGAAATCCGTGCTATCCTGAAGCAGATCGTCTCGACAGTGACCTTCCTGCCCGTCATTGACGAGCCCACCGTGTTCAACATTTTGGCTTACACGTCGGAGTCGGCGGACATCCCCGCGAACGAGTGGGTTGATACGGATCCGCTCGCGATCGAGGCGTCAAAAAGCCAACAAGTGAAGCTTCGGAGCTTTAGCACTGATGTGCATCGGATCGAGGCCATGGTTGCGTATCGTTACGAAGGATAGATACGAAGCGGTGATGGGAACCCACAGGAGGGGATCTCGGGGCCCGCCCGGGAACGTCGACTACAACTTCCGGGTCTGTTTGTACGCATAGGCGATTGGATTCCGAACCTGGGAGCCGTGCTTCAGGTGGGACTGACGGACGTGATTTCTGATTGATGATGAGCGCGACTGTTGGGGACGGGGACGGGTGACAGAGGTTCGGGTCGAGGCGATACAAGACTGCAAATGGCGAGAGGTCTTCTGCCATGGCTGATCTCCTGCAATCCGATCGAAGACATTTGACTGCATGGCGGCCTATTACATACCGCTCGCGCTTGGCTGTGTGCAATATATGTCAGAACGAAGGTTGTCTGCGCGATCACGAATGTGCGGACTCTGCGGAGTCGAGACGGACTCGAGATGAGTATGAATTTGGAATGCGGTTTCTAGGAATATTGCGACGTCAGTCGAGGTCTGTCATTGCCATTGCCATGCCACCCGACCGCTCCTGATACTTGTCGCCTGCGCCCGCATGGACCAAGCGCCCAAAACACCTCTCTCCCCCTCCCTTTTCTTCCCATCGTCTCCTCCGCCTCTGGGCCCTTCGCCTCCTCTCCCTCTCCCTCTTTACCTTTCCTTCAATAGTCTGGCCGGCCGGACGACGCTCGTTTCATACCCTATTCTCTTTGGGACGGCTCGTAATACCCGCATCATACCACAATGGGCGCGAACTGGTTCCAACGCGAGTTCCTGCAGCCCCGCCGCCTCGTCTTCAATGTCCTCTTCTACGGCGTGCAGCTCTTTCTCTTTGGGTATGGTTGGTATAGTCAGGTATGCATATCACTTTTCGTGTCACGCCCAAATCCCAGCTCTAACCTGCATGCACTTCAGGAAACGAACAAGAAGCTCAGTGCGCTCAACGGCTTGAAGTGGTCCGTATGGACGTCTCGTGGTGCTGGTCTTGTTCTCGCATTCGATGGAGGCATGATTCTCGTCCCCATGTTGCGGAACATCATCCGTGTCGTCCGCCCCCGCCTCACCTGGCTTTTCCCCGCGGACGAGAACATCTGGTTCCACAGACAAGTCGCATACTCCATGGCATTCTGGGCCATGGTCCACACCACCGCTCACTACGTCAACTTCTTCAACGTCGAGCTCACCCGTATGTCTCTAACGATCATTCCTTCCAAACACCAAGCCACTGACATGGCTCACACATGCAGAGGTCCGACCTGAGCTGGCCATTGACATCCATTATCACCAGGCTGGCGGTATTACTGGTCACTTCATGCTCTTGATCATGCTCCTCATGTACACCACGGCGCATCACAAGATCCGTCACCAGTGCTTTGAAGCGTTCTGGTACACGCACCACCTTGCGTTCTTCTTCATGATCGGCCTCTACACCCATGCCACAGGATGCTTTGTCCGCGACAGTGCAGATCCCGACTACATCCCCACTTTCCCCTTCTACTCGACCCAGCATTGTCTTGGATATGAGAGCTGGCGGTTCACCATCTGGCCCGGTATCATCTATTTCGGAGAGCGGGTCTGGCGCGAGATCAGGGCGAGGCGTGCGACGCGTCTGTCGAAGGTCCTCGTCCACCCCAGCGGTAATGATTCCCGCTGCGCAATCGATTATATGAGGACTGACCTATCTCATTTACCAGGCGCCATGGAGCTGCGTATCATCAAGCCCAGCTTCAAGTACGTCGCTGGCCAGTGGCTGTTCATCCAGGTTCCTGAGATCTCTGGGCTCCAGTGGCACCCGGTAAGCGCAGCCATATCTCTAATTATGACCTGTGGCTGACTGTGACAATGCTAGTTTACTATCACCTCTGCCCCAGAGGACCCGTACGTCTCTGTTCACATCCGTCAGGTTGGTGATTGGACCTACGCGCTTGGCGAACGTGTCGGCGCTGGTCCGCAGGTTGTTGCTGCAATGACCAAGGAGGCAATGAAGGGTATGGAGAAGGATGATAGCATCTACGGCACCCGTGGCAACTTCGTAGAGATCGACTCGTCTAACCGCCCTCTTCCCGCGGTGCGGATCGATGGCCCCTACGGTGCCCCGGCTGAGGATGTCTTCAACGTCGAGGTCGCCGTGCTCATCGGTGCTGGTATTGGTGTTACTCCTTTCGCGTCCATCCTCAAGCACATCTGGTACCGCCAGAAGAGGGGAACGCTTGGTTCTCTCAAGCGCGTGGAATTCTTCTGGGTCTGCCGTGATGCGCCGTCCTTTGGCTGGTTCCAGACCTTGCTCCAGGAGGTCGAGGCTGCTCAGGCTGATCGTGAGTGCTAACGACCAGAAGGTTGTTTCTTGTGGTTCTGACGTTCTGGAATGTGCAGCCAACTTCCTTCGCATCAACATTTACCTGACGCAAAAGGTCAGCGAGGACATGCTCTGGAACATTGCGGTCAACGATGCCGGTGCGGAGTACGACCCGCTTACTCTCCTCCGCACCCGCACGATGTTCGGTCGCCCCGACTGGAAGAGCATCTACTCCCGGATCAGCCAAGCTATCCAGACTGGCCAGTACCTCCCTGGTGCTAACTCCCAGCTCAAGACCCGAGTCGGGGTAAGTGTTGTATGGAGCGTGAATCTGTGACATGTTGCTAACGCGACGTGCTCACAGACGTACTTCTGCGGCCCTGGCGTCCTCGCGAAGGCCATCAAAGAGGCGTGCCAAGCCGCTAACACTTCCCAGATTGAGTTCGCATTCGCGAAGGTGAGGCCCCCTTGAGTTGTCGCAGTCGATGTATCGTTGCTGACTGGCTATGCAGGAACACTTCTAGATGCCTTGACCCCACGCCACGCCAACCTGTCTTCGTGCCTATGTCCTGTCCTGCTCGAGCACCTGCTGTATGTATGCTACGTGGCCTTCCATTTGAGACATCGTTGCTGTACACTTGCTGTTATTTAAAGACACCGTTGCGAGAGATCCCTTGTATATTTAAGTGGCCCATGTCTGTCTCCAACTGCGGAGGGCTTCAAACTGTTGCTATGTAAATCAGAAGCGCCCGCCGAAGAACAAGCGCTCGTGCAAACAACGCGTCCACAGAAGAGACGCCTCTTTGATACAGTCGCGTCGCACTTCCAGTGCGGCAGGACAGCATTGGTGACACGCTTTTTCTCGACCGCCTTGTTACACCCTCTGTCTCTGGCTGCTAGAGTTCTGAAAGGTGACCGCCGACATGGAGAAAGCGTTCGCGGTGCTTCGGGACACCTTCGGCTTCCAGTCTTTTCGGCATGAACAGGAGGCGGTATGTCTTGCTTGTCATATCTGACTTCATGGATTTTCCCTGATAAAGGCATCGTGGATGGTAGGTGATTCATCGGCTCATCGTTGACAATGAGAATGCGCTGGTGCTGTTCCCGACGGGAGGTGCGTGGGCCTGCCCAAGTGTTCTGCGCAGACACCTTCCTGAGCTGCCTCTTGCGCAGGCGGCAAGAGTTTGACTTACCAGATACCCGCATTATGTCTCGAGGTATGTTGCGCTCGTGGTGCGTATTACGCGCGACTTTACTTACCGTACTGGCCATCAGGGAATCACCCTGGTCATTTCGCCCCTCATCGCGCTTATGAAAGACCAAGTGGACGGCCTGGTCCAAAGGGGTGTCAATGCTGCCAACCTGGATAGCACACAGGGTGCGGACCGGGCTGCCTGGATTAAACAAGAAGTGCTGTCGGGCTCGATGAAGATCCTATATGTTGCCCCGGAGAGGTAAGCCCTCCATCTATCACCTATACCGCATATTGCACACGCGTGATGCCGTTTGTAGACTGAACAACGAAGGCTTCATTGCCATGATGAGGCAAGTCAAGATCTCGCTGCTCGCCGTTGACGAGTCCCATTGTATCTCTCAGGTATATTCGTTTGGGCACGTCAATGTGAATGTATGCTGACTTCTTGTTGTAGTGGGGCGCGAGCTTTCGGCCCGAATATCTGAAGATTGCACGGTTCGCAGAGGAGCTCGATGTAGAACGCGTACTGTGCCTTACGGCCACTGCGACGCCTTCGGTGGCCAAAGATATCTGCGACAGTTTCTTCATTGACCGAGAGGCCGGCATTTTTCGCATTCCCATGTATCGTCCGAAGTGCGTCTACACCGTCGCCCATGTCTTGATTTGGTACGGATACTGAGCCGAAGGCAGCCTCGCTCTGAAGACCGAGGTCTTCCAGAATATGGACCAGAAGATGGCGCGCCTGGAGACCATCCTGAAGGATCGAACGGGGCCATCCATCGTCTACGTCACCCTCCAAAAGCACGCCGAAGAAGTGTCGAACCGCCTACGTGCCGGTGGTCTGGATTCCATGGTGTACCACGCGGGCTTGCCGTCGGAGGAGCGAGAACGTGTTCAGCAGGACTTCATGATGTCCGAGAAAGGGATTGTAGTCGCTACGATTGCGTTCGGAATGGGTATTGACAAGGGTGAATGGTGCTTTATCAGTATTGTAACGGCCTTTGGCTGACCTGCTTGCACAGCCGATATTCGACAGGTACAACATAGTGCCTCGCATGTTTTATGACATACTCACCATACCATCTTCGCATCAGGTCATCCATCTCTTCATGCCTAAAACCCTGGAGAACTACAGTCAAGAAGTCGGAAGAGCAGGCCGTGACGGCTTGCCCTCGACTTGCTACATGTTCCTTTGCGCGAGCGATATCCCTGTCCTGGAAGGCTTTGCGCGAGGAGACACCTGCGCCAAGCGAGACCTGGAGTTGTGGCTACAGGAAGTTGCTCTGAAGGATCCTGCCGCCGATGGCACCCTCGATTTCAATATGTATAAGCAGGCGAAGGAGTGAGTGAAATCTGTGGTGAGTGTGTCTCGTGGTGAAGTGACCCTAAACAATCCCAACCGTATTTCAGCTACGACATCAGGGTGAGTACAGCGTATGTGGTGTGAGAACGAAGAGACTCCTACTGACTGCTTTGTAGCCAAACGTCCTCAACCTGTGCTATGCTCAGTTAGAGTTGGACTACGGCTACATCAGAGCGATCACGCCATTCTATTCAATCTACGACATCTCAGCTAAGTCTGCAAGCGGATGGGCACAGGTCTTGGCGGACAACACTCCTGCTGCCAAGGCAGTTCGCCAGTACTGGAAGATGAAGAGTGCTGGGTCCTACCAAGTGCGTGACCTCTTCCGCCAATCCCAATATTGGCACTCATGATGCAACCAGATTGACATGGTGTCGACTGCCGAATATTCAAAAGTTGACAGGACGGATCTCGCTAGAACCGTGAACGGATGGGAGCTGTCAGGCATGGCAATATAGCGACCTTCTGCACGATGATGGGGAACTAACATTTCCTTCTCCAGGGTACATTTCATGCAAGGCCTCCCAAGTCAGAGCGGTAAGGCCCAGTTCTTTCGTCACATTAGAACCTTTATTTATGACCGTATATGCAGAGATACATGATCATCAAGCCTATGCCTAGAGCTCTTAAGGAGATCAACTACCTCTCAAAACTGATGTATCAGGGAATGGTCGCGCGGGAGGGAGAAGCCGTTGAGAAGATCCGAAAAGTCATCGAATTCGCGACGAATGACGATTGTGCATATCGCGGGCGTATTTTCTACGCATGTGCAGAGCTCACTGATACTTCTGACAGGCTTGGCGCAGCAATTGGCGGCATATTTCGGGGACGACAATGTCGTACCGGACGGCATGTGTGGCCAGTGCACGTTCTGTACGACGGGATCGGGCGTGGAGTTCCAACCCATCGCACAAGCGGTCCCCGATCCTTATCGCATTCGACATATCTTGGACGCATGCCCAGAGCGAGATGACCCACGGCTGCTCGCTCGCATGGCCTTCGGGATCACTTCTCCCCGTCTTACGGCGGGCAAATGGTCTACGTATCATCCGCTGTTCGGCAGCATGGTCGACACCGACTTCAACGCGCTGGTAGCGGCATTCGACATGGAGTGTAAGAAGGCAGGCTATGCGAAGGCAGAGCCTCTCTCCGTCCCACGTACGGCCCAGAAGCGCACGTCTTCGTCATCCACGTCGCGTGGGGGCTATCGCGGCGGGTACGGTGGTGGTCACAAGCGTGGTCGCAGAGGGAAGTATTGAGAGATCGTCCTGTTTTGCTTTGGGCCTCAGGCCTCGGAACTTCTCTGGAGCGGACTCGGAGCAGGGCTGAATAGTGTGGCGTGTCATCAGCAAAACATCAGTTTCGTTGCATGGGTTTGTAGCGCCCTAGGGCGTCTACAATCCCATATCAGGCAGGCTTATTGAACGCCAAGATATGTAAGAGACCGTCTGGCCAGGCGAGTTTATGCAAGGCGACATCTACTCGGCCTAGGTTCCTCGCACCAGATAATTATGTACAATACATAATCTCAAAAGTGGA
>CCBP010000274.1:0-12865 GCA_000765035.1 Trametes cinnabarina | reverse complement strand
GGCAGGGAGCCTTCCTCAACGAGTAGGCCACTCAGATCAGCTCGAGTTCTTGCGGCCGGCGGGGAGACAGGGCTTTCGGGGAGGCAAATAGATGCTGGGCTGTTGAGCGAAGTACTAGGTTGATGTGTACGTGCACGCCAAGCGTCAACTCTGAGCTTGATGACGCGCAGTTTTTCTGCACGACGCATGTGTTGCGCGATCTGGAAGCCGGCGTTGATCTTGTTTGTACGTGCATAGTAGCGCTTGACATGCCGATGTTCGAGCTCACCCTGTCGAGTCCCATTAGCAAGCAACAGCATATGATCATCCTGAACATACAATCTGAGTGTTGAAGTTGTCCGTGGCTGACACTGACCGAATTGCAGGCGCGAAATCCCGCATGCCGTGGAATTTGTATGTAGTATAGTTGTACGTCTTGCGCTTGCGTGGGGCTTGCGCGGTAGCGATTTTGGTAGACGCCGTTTCCGACGTGTGCGCGCTGCGTTATCCTTTGATGGAAGCTCCAGCGTCACATAGTTGTTGCACGTCTTCTTGGCAAACAACCGAACGCTGCGCCCACAGTCAATCGTACTGGCATCGAGCCCGTCAACAGTGAGCGTAGTGTGTTCTCGAAGCTTCGCCAGCGCGTGCCAAGTTGCCAAAACGAAGCCCAGATCCAGAATGATGCAGTTGTCTGCAGGGATAGAAAGCAAACCCTCATAGGAAGGGCAGAAGCACTGCAGGATCAAGTAGTGAGCAGCCACCGGGGCGGGCATAAAGAGCAATCAGATGGTGCATACCTTCAGCCGGGCTTCGTAGTCGCGCGCAGCAAGCTTGCCTTGTCCAGATACATTAGACGAGAAGCGACGTATGGTGGCCCTCCCAAAGGTGGGGATCTGTCCATCAGGAAAACCCCCCGCAACCTGTAGCTGCCACTGAGTTTATATAGCTTTATATTGCACAGATAGCACACTATTGTCGTACCTCGCGCTGTATTGTGCTACAAGGACTATACCGCACTATACTAGTATAGCGCTGTCCAATATATCACAACAGTTCAGCCTATTGTCACTGGAGATGTAAGCAAAGTCGACATATTGATTACGAAAGGGCGGCGAAGGTATGGACATCATAATATCGGTTGTAGAGGAATGTCAAGCTACCTTCGTCAAGCACATCCTTCTCCATCCACTCCGTCCTGCCCAAATCCTCCGATCCAAACTTCGGCATCAGATGGCACGTGCGTACCAGGTCTCTGATGCTGACAACAGAGGCGTTTCGACGGTGTATACGAGTAGAGTGAGAGGTCGGAGGTAGTGCTGAGATAGTATCGGGTGTGCGGAACGGCCGGAACCAATTGACGTACAGTAGCGGTTCCGGCATATTCATCCAGTCGGGCAAGCGAAATATTGCACGGACTTGCCCCGGTCGGAGGCCTGTCAAAACAAGAGTAGTAAGTCACGATGGGGCGAGCATCACATGTGTCATAGTCAAGAGTGCGGCAGACTCGAGTGAACGCACCTGTCAACCCTCCATGCGTCTGATATGACTCTTCATCTAGGATGAAAAGCCCGCAGTCGAATCGTGCGCTTACAGCCTTCCGATCGCGTTTACGGGGAGCCGCAGGCGTCGCGCGCAGTTTGCAGATGCGTTTGTTGTTCGAGACATGGATGTTGGCCGGGAGTAGCAGATGGAGAGAGTGATACAGCTGAAAGGTAGAATGTTCGGCGATGAGAGGGAGAGCAGGATGGTAGTCATGGAGATATTCATTGACCTCTACCAAGAAATCGACGGCACCGTAAGACGATACGACGGTCTCGACAGAGGCTCTGCGAGCGTTAGGCGTGAGAGGGAGCTGATAGGCTCGCGCGACATTAGAGTTCAGCAACTGGCGAAGCGCTTTCACGTCTTCGGTGCTGCCATCAGGTTGACTTCTCACACCAACCGCCACGTCGTCGTTGTCGTTGTCGTTGTCGTCGTCTCTCTCGTCCTCTTCTCTCTCTTCGTTGTCGTCCCGGTCGCCGTCTGTCTCGTCGCTATCAATCATATCTGGCCTGCCTTCATCGTTGTTGTGGGCCTGCGTGCCATCTACCGGGTCCTCCCCGTCGCTATCTCGCGCTTCATGGCCCTGTTCATCGGCTAGGAGCTCCTCCTCAAGAAGTCCAGCCCGCCACGCCAAGTACGCCTGGCGACGCTCCACCGCCTCCTGCCTCTGTAGCCACGTAGTCATTTGGGAGAGATATTCACGTCGACTGCTCGCTCGGTAAGCTTTTTTGGCGTAGTCGATGTGTAGACGTTCAGAGTTCTCCGTATTGACACCGTCGAGGCAGCCCAGCTGGATGATCGCATCAACATAGTGGATCAACGAGTGTAATTTCGGTATGTTGAAGTGTTCTCGTATACCGAGCTCGATAAGCGCATCCTTGTTGCGGTGAAATGTGTTAAGGGCTTGGCGCATTTGGGAGAGCGTCTTGTCCGAGTGCACCTCGTACTGCGCGTAGTAGACGAAGTCAAGGAGCGCGCGGATGGCCTTCAAAACGCGTGAACTGACCCGTCCAACGAGGATACCAAGAAGGATTTTCTCGATTTCCTTTGCCTCTGCGCCTGTCCACTGGGAGAGGATAGAGATGCCACGGGGGAAGTGCCGTAGGCCGTGCGCTTTGGACATTGCAGCGAAGCGCTCATCGAGGGCGCTCTTGCCAACGATCTTCTCGACCCATACAAGGAGGTGGTCTTTGATCACACCTTTATGCAGCTGATGGAGAATGTCGGGTGTGATCGAAGCGAAGATATCGGCGTGAGGGAGATTGGCCCAGAAGGGCTCATATGTCGGCCGGAGGCCGTACTTCTCGAACTCCGGGGGACTATCACCTTCGCCCACCTTACGCAGAATGTCAACGGTTTGGGGATGGTTACGCAGGCGAGAGATCCGGTTGTCACCGCGTCTTTTGCGGGGTACGATACATCGCGGACAGCGATTTTCTCGGCAGCAGGTGACGAGACATTGCTCGGGGTGGTCCGCAACGTAGGCCGCCAGTATGGGGTACACGAGACGCACTAGACCGTCCGCGCACATCATCTCGACACCAGCAGTCCCAGCATCGATCAGAGGCTCCATGATCATCGCCATGCAGGTGTGGAAAAGGCGCTGTATAGCGTCGGAGCGTGTCTTCTTCGAGAAGCAGTGCAACTTGCTTGTTGGGATGTAGCCAAGGAGTAGGACTGCATGAGCTGACGGCTTTCTCCTGACAGACTTCTCGATATTCCCAATGGTGAGGTAGACCGGCCACGCCGTCTGATCTCCACGGAGCACAGTCAAGTTAGTCTTGTCTGAGGCCAAGATGAGCGGGGCTATGCATGCACCGGCAGGTAGCTTGCCCTACGGGTTGCAATCATGAACGTGAGTTTCGTACGCTATCTAGTTACATGTGGGAGCTAACCTGAGTGTTCCACCACCACTCAGCTGTATTCATCTCTCCATAGAACCGGACTCCACCACGCTTCATGCGGACAGGTGCGTAAGCCATGTAGTTCTTGAATGCCGGGTTGCCGAGGAGTTCGCGGACACATTCCACAGGATCCCGGCGCCATAGTTCCAGCTCCTCGGTGAGCGGCTGCCCATTCGGGCCCATCTGGTCGCCTTTGACGGTTATCACATCGCAGATCCACTCTGGACCAACCGGCAGTGCGTCAATCTTCTTGAAAAATGCGTCCTTGTTCTTGAAAGACGGCTGCGTCCGGTTGCGAGTCTGTGTATGTTTGAAGTAAGCACAAGGCGAGTGCGGAGCGATAGCATGATTAACTGACTATAGGAAGTTTTAGGAAGCTGTCAATACCCGTTTGCGTCGCTTCTCCAAGCAGCCACTTGGCAAGGTCCCATTCTTCACCATCCATGAATGGTGCTTCGGCAGGTAGCCCGTGGCGCTCTTGCTCAGCGCGGAGGTCTTCGAAGTGAGTGAGACCGTTCCCTAGA
Source organism: Trametes cinnabarina (assembly GCA_000765035.1). Classification (NCBI taxonomy): domain Eukaryota; kingdom Fungi; phylum Basidiomycota; class Agaricomycetes; order Polyporales; family Polyporaceae; genus Trametes; species Trametes cinnabarina. The sequence goes on along the minus strand of CCBP010000274.1, from coordinate 8,913 downwards.
CCCTCAGCGACAGGCGTCGCATATGTCTCTGCCACCCAGGCCGGTGATGCGATGCCACCCTCCTCATCCTCAACTTCTTCCACGATGACTCGTCGCAGTTCCCGCGCAATATGAGCGCTGTCGTCTTGATGGTTGAAGCCTTGCCCGGGTAAATGGCCGCTCACGGTGTCCTCAACCCTGGGATCGATATCGTGTGTGGCGGATGGTTCATCGGCTTGTTGACCTTCAAGTTGGGGATGCACGAGATCACCAACCGCAATGTGCTGTGCGCGCTGGCTAGCGAGAGTGTCGTAAAATTTCTGACAAGCCGGCTTGAGCCCCAGATGACGGCTGTGACGACCAGAGTCCTGGAATGTAGATCCACAGCTTTGGCAGCGTGTGCTAGGCATCGGGAGAGTGGGTTTAGGGACAGCCTGTCGCAGTAGGAGCCAAAGGGGTCAAGTGAGTCACGCAGGCTTGGGTCGGCGTGCTGACTTTGGGCTGACCAAGGTGACAGCGACGTGCGGGCGATCACGCTTTGGCCGCCGGCCAATTCCGGGGAATGAATGTGTACGTGTCTCTTCGACGCGACATTCACAACTCCCATAATCTCACTCTATATGCTCAGTCAACCATGGCACGGATGCACGATAGTCCCGCTGCCCAGCGCGCTGCCTCAGGACGGATTCGCAAGCACACTGAGAAGGGAGCGGAGTACGGTAAGTACGTTTGGATTCTGGCGGAGTCTCCTCCGCGCCGCTGTTCTTCTCATCACCTTGCCACTGCATCATACTCGGGCTCATGGCAATGTTTAACAGCAGCGACGGTGGCTTCCTCCCGACGTGCCCCTGGCAGTGAGAAAGAAAACAATGCTACGAAGCTAAAAAAAGCACAAGGCAAGCCTGCTGTCACATCACGACAGGCATCCCGACGTGGTACATGTTCGAGCTACTTGCCATGTTGTCGATACTGACGTCTTGCTGTGCCATACAGATGTTGCGGCTATGCCAGCAGAGAAGGTCAAGGCTACACCCGGGACTGTCGCGCGAGAGGTACGGCTCTCGTGATATGGCTCATTTGCTAAGATCCCCTGTACTGATACATTGGCATATCAGCGCATACAGATCGAAACTCTCTCAAGCAACCGTACTAGCGAGAAGGGAAAGTCCATTGACTTTAGGGCACATTCAAAGGCAATGCCGACCCCGCGTTCGGCTTCTCCCGCCAAAATGGTCTCAGGGGAGCGGCGCAACATATCAGCACATCCTGCGCCATCGGTTAGCAGTCTCTACCTTTACTCTCTCACCATTCTTAACACTTGCACACTATGTACAGGACAAGCGGCGCCGACTCTCGAAGGATGCTGCAGCACAGCTCATGGCTATGCGCAATCCGTATCGTGGCATGAGGTCTCGCTCGCGCTCCCCTCCTCGCCGTCTACCGAGTGCCGTGCGTGCTATGAGTACTACTCCTCCAGTTGACGAATCGCACTGACATCAGGGAAATGTACTGCCACAGCCATCGCAGGCATCGGCAGATTCTGCACATGCACGCGACTCGCCTGCACGTGCTCGGAGTGAGCACGTTGCCTCTCAAGCACGATACTCTCAAGCTTATGACGGTGAATATTCGCCTTCGGGGATGTGCGCTCTCATACTGACCTCTGACTGCATGTTGGCAGTGCCGCAGGTTCGCGAGTACAACCTGACGCCACTCAGCCGTTCCGCAGGCATTGGCCAGGTCAGTTGCATGGTCCCGGCTGATGTTATAGCTATGTCACTCATACATATCCCTAGATACCCGAGAAGCGCGTTGACTATCGAACACAAGCAACACCGCAGCCTGCAATGCAGAGCAACCATGCACCTGGTAGGATGAACTTCATCCCATCTTGTCACTGTTGCTACGCTGATGTTCCCGGATTATATCCTCACACAGATTTTCTTGAGGACGTGTATAGTGATGACGACAATGCTGTTGTCAATGACTATGTCGCAAATCCACGCGCCCAACCTCGGGCGCAGCTGTATGATTCAGAGCCATCGGAGGCCTGCGACAATGTTCGCAATGCGTCGCCTGAAGCAGATGCCCGCACTGTTTACGACAACGACTACGATGACGAGGCTGAACAGCAGCGATCTCCTTCCACAATGAGCCATCACTCTACTTACCATTGTCCCTCTTCTCCGCAGTCCGTCGTCTCATACGCTGATGAGGATCTCGATGATTCCATGCCATCAGGCTCTGCAATCCGACCCCCACGGGCATCCTTTCGGCAGCCATCAAGCTCGTATGCTACTGCGCCTGAGAGCTCTCGTAAAGTGCGTCGAGTTGTAGAGCCTCGCGAAGGGCGCCATCGTGCGCGCAAAGGCGACTACGAGCCTGAGGCCCAAGAGATACTGTGTAACGCGATCGTGCTATTCAAGAGCTACGTTTGCTCGCAGGATGCGTATCCGGACAAGCTTACCGAGAAGACGTGGGCTGTGGAGGCCTGGCAGTCTGCTGCGGCAAAGCTCCAAATCGACATGGCCCCCGATAACGAGATCCTGACCGTTGTAAGTCAGAGGTGGATGTTGTATAGGACGTCTACTTACAATCGCTTCCGTAGATCGCTCAGTATTCCTGGAATCTCCGTGGAGAAGTGAAGACCACCGCGCGGGCCCTAGTACAAGGTGCCTTTGGATTCAAGACTGGTCTCACCCCCGTCAGCCGGGTGTACAATCAAGAACATGCTGCCGCCATGAAGCGTGGGCGGGCATTTGTTTATGAGGTACACGGCTTCCTAAGTCCTGGTGCAATGTTGCTGACTATGAGTATTTGTCTCCAGAGCATTGGGGAGACAGTGGATGACCATCTTGGCCTCTACGAGGCTGAGATCATCCAGGACGTCATCAACCGTGTGTTCTACAAGTCTCCCTCCGACGATGGCATCCAACTCGCCGATGCCTACGACCCATTTCCTTTTGTTGGACTGGCGCTCATTCTGACAGCGGTATGTCCTCGTCGCTGCGACATAATCCTGCTCAGTGATATTGATCATAGATCTGCAGATCGAATGTTGCATTGACGAATGGGAAAGTGGAACATTCTCCAAAGTCACGTTCTCCGAAGAGAACTACGGGGCGGTATACCAGCGACACCTCCAAGAGCTGCGCGCGTTTGAGGCCGAGTCTGGTGCAGACCGGATCCTCACTGACATCTGCAAGCAGATCTCAGCACGCGGTCGGTAAGCAGGATCTGCCTTCATTATACAGCATGAAACTGATGATTCCAACAATGTCAGAGCTTGCGCGAAGGCTCCTGCAATGTCGCGCGCAGGCACATCAGTCTTGTCCCGCGCTGCTATGAGTGATGCTGTCACGGCATACAAGCGCCGTAAAGAGGCCGCGCTCGCTGCGTCAGGATCTCAGAGTCAGGCGCCGCGCTCAGGCTCTGCTCGGTCGCACCATCTCTAATGTACCAATGCTTCTTACTATGTCATTACCATAAGCAATAATGTTGTTCCTCTCTGTGACTAGCTCATGCTGTGTGATCATATTACTGCGACAAGGGTCAGCAGAATAGCTTCGCACACAGAACCATATGGGTCAATATAGGCCAATATAACCATTGCCGACCAACATGGAGCTATATTGCACAATAGAGTCGCGGTGTTCTGCTACATAGGGCAATATAGAGAGGGGGTGGCAATGGTGCAATGGATGCTCTATAGTGTTCATTGTACCACATTGTCAGCCTGGCTTTTCCTGATGTCGGAAGCTGCTCAGGAAATGTCAGGATCCAGCAGTGTCCGGAGGGTCTAGTGAGGATGACATACCGCCAATTCAGCTCCTGCACGCGGTCGTTTCCGACGGCGTAGAGGATACGAAGGAGATGGATCCAGGTGGACTTCCATACACCGAGTTCGAACTCGTGCATAAGATCAGGCACAAATAGAGAATAGAAATTGAAACCTTGCTCGCGTAGGCGGATTGAAAATGCGGACTGGCACAATAGAGAGGGGCATTCATGCCGTCAACATGAGAAGCAGAGGGCTGAAACAGCGTTGAACTTACCCGGGTTGGAGTTATGGAGAGCGGGTCAAGTATCCGCGCCATGTACTTGCTTGTCAAGGCAAGTCCGTCTTCAAAGAGCCATCGCCGCGTGACCTTGATGCGATACAGGACGTCGTTGTTGTCCAGACGGACCCAGTTACGGCGGTGAAGATCATTCATCGTGCCCATCTCGATAATCTTGTCTTTGTTGATGCGACAACGTGGACATGGGCATGCAGCAAAATATTTGAGACATGCAAGAAGTATTCTGTCGCCGGGGCAGGCTGAGTATGACAGCATAGGTGTACAAGAGCAGGGAACATACTTTTCTGGATAGTCAGCTGCGTACATGAGGAAGCGCAGGAAGAGTCGTCGACGAACACCGTCACCACAAAGGAGCACCATACCGTGAACATAAGCATACATCAACCGCTCATCCAGCAACAGCAGCCATATCTGCTGGACAAGTTCACGTTTGAGATACGTGAGGACAGCCGCTGTTGCCGCTATCCCGTAGATCTTCAAATAGAAGTCCTGGAGTGTGTCCGGAAGCTTGTAAACAGTGATGAGCTACTGGACACGAGGGTGAGAAGCAGCAGAGATCAGCGTACCGATGGTATGTATGCCAGATGGTGGGCGGGGAACATGGTCGGACGTCCTCGCATATACTTGCTTTGCGTGAGGAAGTAGACATATATTGGCCAAAGTGACGCGTGGCCGAAGTCCGTAAGATGGGTCGAGTCCGAGTAGAGCTTCATGGGGAGTATTGCGTATTCGAGATCGTCTGAGTCACCAGCCTCGCGAGGCCTGCTTCGCATCTCAGCATCCTCCTCGTGCCAGGCCTCCGCATGCCAGACTTCAGAATAGACTTGAGTCCCTGCAGGTTGGCGACCAGGTGAACCTGCAGAGTGCGACCGCAAGCGGGATGGGGAGGATTCATCAAAGTCGTCAGAGGTGGAAGAGTCAGAGTCAGAGGGATCAGGAGAGGTGGAGCGCGAGCTGTTCTGGTCTGCGTGCACAGAATCGTCGAGCCAGAAAAGCTTGTAAGGGATGAATGTCCAGTCTTTGACGGACGGGTGCTGGCAGGCCGCAGATGCGACGTCGACAAGACTGCGGTGATGGACGTTAGGGACGAGGAACTCAGGTGCATCATCCTCGGATCGGTACGGGACCCCTTCCTTCGGCAGGCGTATCCGCGCGGAGCCGGTCTTCCACCGGTCATCGGCAGATAAGGGAGAACCTTGAGTCATCTCCGAGAAGTTGTCGAGGCGTTCGACTTCCCGTGCTGAGTCAAAAGCATCCACATCTTGCGTGTTGAACCCTGGCAGCTGCATTACGGAAGCCAGGGAGTTCATCTGCCCATGGGACTTGAGGTTACTGCCATTGTTCTGCCAGTGGACAAGGTCGAATGTGGTCACATTCGGGAAGGGGGCCCATGGTGGCGCAGTGAGACGATCAAGCCCGTGTGGGACCGGGGCTTCAGGCCGTGTCGTTGCTGACACAAGTGTGGGGAAGGCGATGGGATCACAGATGTCTTCCCATGAGAGGACACCGCATGGGTCGCGTTGCGGTTTGACCGTGTAGACCCGGTAGAGGCCAAATCTGTCAGGCTGTGTTTGATATATGAGTGGGACTACGGGGAGGCCCTCATCGCCGGGGGGGCCTCGTCTTCCTCCAGAGCATCTTCACAGCTTGGCGGTGGTGGCCGTCGCACCATGACAGGCTCAGGGCGGAGGTGAGTAGGAAGGCCAGTCAACGAAGATGGCAGGAATTCCTTCAATTTTGCGGGGACCTTACGCACGCGTCCGGAACGACTGAGTGTCGCGGGATCTGGAGGTTCTGGGACCTCTGGGATGTCGACCTAATAGCATGCAATCAATAACATAACTCTGTAACCTCTCTGGACTTTTGGACTGACCACAATGTCATCAATTGCAACCATCGCGTCTGCCTCGGCCATCCGTAGCCGTTTTGCCTCCCTTTCCTCATGGCCCTCCGCATGCCTCTTCTGTAGAGTTGATCCGAGTGCTCTGCCCGATTGCGTGCATGCTTTGATGTGCAGACTATGAGACCGGTTGGTCTTGAACGTCTTGCCACACCCTAGGCACACCCAAGCCATGACAACCATTCCCTAGGGTCAGGGTCAAAGAGAATCAAGATCTGAATCACGATGCATTGGGGGACTGTACAGTACCAGGGGGTGCATCGACACGACCACGTGACATTTACACAAAACACGTCCCCTCGCACTCAATGCCCTTAAACCCGCTCACATTTTTTCCTGACGTGCCTACAATGAGCAAGAAAGACAAGCACCAGAAGCATAAGGATAAGAAAAGGTCTGAGAAGCTGCCGAGGATGCCTTCGCGCAAGCTCGACGTAACTGAGCGCGAGGTCATTGCGAGTGGGGCAGACGCTCAAGGGCGCACCTCTTCCGATGTGCCTGTGCCTGTGCCTGTACCCGACCCTGAAGGTAAGCCGCTCATCTAGCCCTTTGGGTTCCGACTTACGCTTTACCACGGTCCCCACAGACATGCGGGACCAATCTCCGGATGAAGAATCGACTACTGTAGTAGCCAGCACCAAGCATTCAAGAGAAGAGGACAGCGACCAGGAGGGCAGCAGAAGACGCAAAAAGAAAATTGCGAAAGTCCTTGCAGGCATGGAGGCTGCCAATGCGGCTCAACAGTACGTAACTGACGCATATATGGAGCTATTTGAATCCATCATTCATGCATCGCAGGAGTGCTAAGGTACATGGACTTGACCATTACCATCATCAATCACGCCTCCTGCCGCGCGTCATCAGTCCTTTCATGAACCCATTTGAAGTCCTCGAGTTTGGCCTCACATATGACTTGGACAACAACCCCGACATGGACCACCTGTATTCAGATTCAGAGTCGGAATCGGATACGCATACAGACTCGGACTCGGAGTATAGCCTTGAGAAACAGGAGCGCGCACAAAGGTCAGGGCCTCTGACAATCACTGAGCATTCATGGATAATGAAGGTCACGAATGCTTCCAGGAATGCAGCACGAGCGCGCACGCGCGAACTCATATTCCAGTACAACGGTATCCTCGACGTCCTTCCAGATCTGCGAACCGATGCCAAGTACTTCGATGAAGATGAGCTTATTACGCTCACCGACTTTGTGAGTGTTCGCTTGTCCTGTGGAGCTCACTCTGATGCCGTTTTGCAGGTCCGTACCAGAATGAATGCAGCACGATGCGACGACTCCGGCCGCATCCGGGACTTGGTGATCACATACATGATTGCCAAGATTCCAGCGCCCCAACGGGGCTGTGGTGTTCCATCCCTACTTGCGAAGCATGAGCGTGGCTGGCAGAACAAGCATACCGCACGGTTGCTGTGCCCGCAGCGTCTGCTAAGCGATTTTGATGCGGACTGGCAAAGGTGATGCCGCTAGCTTGATCGCCTCGCATTGGACATTTCTGACCCATTCTCGCCCAGCTTTGTCGACAGGGTCTTGACCAACAAACGACCCATCAAGGGTGGTGACTTTGCTTCATTCTTATATGACCAGGACCTCGCCAACCCCAATGACGACGATGCCGGGCTGCTCCGAAGCCCGTATTTCCTCATGGTAAGAGATTACCAATCCCAATGTGATCTTACTCACATTTGGACAGTGTTTCAAGGCTCTATGGACCGGACCCTCCTCGGTTCATCTCGAGAATGGCCGCCATCACCGTACGGCTGGCAAGCCTCCTATTGCATGCAAGTACAAGCTATATAAGGTGAGCCCGCGTATGATTGCATACACGGCTGTCTTGGTAAGTGGTTTTAAGATGCGCTGGCCATGTGCATTGCTCTGACTCGTGACTGATAGGTGCGCTGCGAGCTCTCCAGCTTGAGCGAATGGAGCACAACAGACATCGCAGGCTTCGATGGGACCAACCTCTACGATACCATCATCCAGCTCTTTGCGGACCCCGTTGATGACTGGCGCAATGATACCTTGCGTTGGTGGAATCAGTACGCCATCTCCATCCTCGCCATGGCGATGCCGAACAATCATCTTGCTGACCTGCTTTGCCAAATCTCTTCAGACGCGTCTTCGGAAATATGCAGGCATCATCTATCTCCATGGCACCAAAGGAGAAGACAACCGCCGATAGGATCCGAGCCAAGCGTAAGGCGTCCCGTCGTGCCGCACAGAAGGGCTCGTCGCCTCCGTGAGTTCCGTCTGCTATTATCTCTCTGACATCTCGACATACTGATACAAGCTTGGCAGCGCTACGTCGGGGACGCCGGCGTCGGCGCCGGCGTCTTCGTGATATACTGCCATCCTCAAGCACGTCGCCTTGCTCTGTCATTGCTGTCTCCCTTGTTCTGTGTCTCATATCCTGCCTCACACTGCTTTCTGGTTCGCCTGCCCCTCTGACTGAGTACGCTGGTCTTGCTGCATCTTCGTCCCTCGTTCTTGTACGGTCTCTGAATTTGTTCGCAATGCCTTCTCGTGTATGTTTGTATGATATGATAACAATGCAGATTCCGAGTCATTGTTTTGTTGAAGCGCAGAACCGGCGGGGTATTGTGCCATCAGTCAAAGGAGGTCCCCATTGTGCCCTGAAGCAGCTCGACGTACGTATACTCATGTAGTCCTTACCACGCAAGACGAGCGATTGCAACGAGTGCCCTCCGGGGCTCGCGCTTCACGTCATTAGACTGGCAGGGTATGCTCTGCCAATGAACGCACGTGCGAGGTCAACTTATGCAAGGGCAGATGATGTATGCATGTAATCAGGCATTCATTACATTCCTCTTGTATATAATTATCCGAATCTACTACAATTGCAAGGTCATTTGCAGTATACAAGACCTTGCATACATATGAATTATGCCGTGCACTTTTGCTGATGGTAAACTACC
>CCBP010000273.1:23149-67157 GCA_000765035.1 Trametes cinnabarina | reverse complement strand
TACAAGTACTTGGTAAGTAAACCATAGTAAGTAGGCATATGTAGAGAGGAACTTACTCTTCAGTCAGTGAGCGAACGACTGAAGAGCAGGGGCAGAGAATGTCTCCTTATATACAAGTCCAGAGGACGCATGAGTAAGCGAAGAAAGGAGGGCATGTGATCTACAGTACGATGAGTAATACGATGGTGCGAGTATGAGCAAAGGATTGTGCGAGTATCGCGCCATCGTAGAGAACTATCTAGAGAGATCCGGAACAGCGAAGAACGCACTGGAGGGATCCAGAGATGTCCGGATGCTATAGTACAAGGTGTATCGTAGAAAAGTCCGTAGAACTACCATATGGGGAATGTAGAAAGAAAGTCCATGCTGTGTAACACAGCCATCGTGCACATCCGGATCTGGTATGGCCAGTACACAAACCCGGAAGTTCAACACCATCCCCAGCACCAGGGTGTGCCTCCGAGTGATGCCTTCTAGCTAGCAAAATGAATCAACGACATGGTGAAAGCGAACGAAAGGGAGAGGGAGGGGGATGCATGCCGACCACGAGAAGCTCTAATCGCTGCCATCCCCGAGTTCCGGGATGTCCGCCAGCTCGCCGAAAACGCGTCGCAGTCGCCCGGTGGCATTGATGAAGGCGAAGAGGGGGCGCAGGGCCTCGTCAGTGTTGAGCAGGGTGCGGAGATTGCGACCGGAGAAGCCGAGGGGGAGAAAGTGAACCGCGCGGTGAAGACTGTAGGTGGGGCAGCGAAGCAAGTAGTGCGAGACGGTCTCCGGCTCCTCGTGGCAGGTGGGACAGGTCGCCGAGGCCGCTTTGCTGATGCGCGCGAAGTACGTCTGCAGAGGGACATGACCGAGTCGCAGCTGCAAAAGGAGGTTAGCGTGGCGGCGTGGAAGGGAGACCAAGAGCTCATCGAATTTCTTGGAGGGGAGAGACGGGTCAATCTCAGCCACTCGCATGCCCCGCACCGAGGTGCGCCAGCGCTCCGCTGCCTTCGCGTTGAGGTGGGCTTTGAAGTTCTGTCGCGCCTTTGATACACTCAGCGGGAGTGGCTTGCGCAGGGCCCGGGGCAGTTCCGCCGATGTGGAGGAGCGTCCTCCTGCCGCCTCCTTTGCGGCTGCATCGGCAGCTTCATTGCCAGGGACCCCGCAATGCCCAGGGACCCAGCGGAGCGTGAGGCGGAGTTGAGGCCTGGAAGCGAGGATCGCATTGAGCTGCTCGTGAAAGAGGTCCGTGAGGTAACGCCCAGGAGCAGAAGAACGTAGCGTAGAGGCTTGTATGGCCGCCTTGTTATCGAGCGCGATCGACACCGCGGGATGTCGTAGTGGTATAATGCCACCTGCTTTACAGAAGAATCTGCCATGACCGTTACGAGCTGGGCACTATTCATCAGTGAGCGTGGGTGCAAGAGGACGGTGCTCGCATGGCGAACTCGAAGCACGCACCGATCGCAGCTTCTCTCGTCCGTGAACACCGCTATTACTCGGATCAGAGCAGACTGCTAGTGCCGGCTTACGTTGAGCTAATGTAGACGCTGCGCAACTTGAATGCGCACAGTGTTACTCACATCTTCTAGTTCAGGTTGTGTCAAGTACTTAGTATGCTTGTCGGTAACTATCCCCAGAAAAAAGCGTAGGATGCAGCCCAGTAACTTACAGTGCAGTGAGTAGTAGCTGATCAAGCACCCACGCTTTACGTATACCTGCCGGCGAACCTGCAGGAGAGCCTTGGACGTCGGTAGACTCCAAAGCGAGGTGCGACTGTGCGAGGAGGTGTGAGGAGTCTAGTGTACTTACTACTTAAAGTAGTCGCTGACTTTCCCACGACTTACTCGTGGCAACCGAATTCCTACTTATTTATTACAGTGTTTACCTGTGCCAAAGATATGCGTCTCCGGGGGGCAGCGGTGGTTTAGCGGTACCATCGCGCAACTCGGTGTGACTGGCGCCCAGAAGTGCAGAAGCGTCAGTTCGAGCCTGTCCCCGGGATTTAGTCGTCCCATTTACCGCAGGGGGTTTTAGTGGGTATGTCCGGTCGGATCACGCCGGAAGAGTCCCACACTACTTCCAGAGCACGGCTGCACCCGAGGCTCTGGGAGTGTGCGTAAGCGCATTTCCTCCTTTGGGTGGTGCTCAAATCTGCGGGGTTTAAAATCCTCGCAAACCTGACCTAACCGCAGGATTACACCTCGTGGGAAGGCAGTTTAGCGTGCCCGTACGGGCTGGACAGCATGCCCCTATGGGGACCAATCCAGCTTAGGGCAAAAAAGCGCTCCACCAAAAAAAAAAAAAAAAAAAAAGAGATGCGTCTCCGAGCTCCTGCGGTAACGGTCATCAAGTTCTCGACCAAGCTTTGTTGCAAAGCCTTTCATACAAGTTGCTCCTGGGCGTAAGTTGCGCTTACAGGGAGATGGTTAGCCATTAGTCCTGACGGAGGGTCGTTGTGATTTGCAAACAATCTCCAGGGGCATCTGTGCACTAGTACAGGACGCCGCCATCATGTTCAAGAAAGCACTGGCGGATCTGAAGACATCAGGCAAGCCCATCATCCTTGCAAGTCAATGCTGTTTTATTAGCTTAACGGTCGATTCACAGCGCCGCTACGCAGCTCGGATCGCCGCAAGCTCAAGCAGCGCGTTTTGCGCTCGTTCCCCGCTCTACAGCCAGAGGATGGTGATGTGCTTGTTCCTGATGGCTTGCAGTCGCAGAAGTTCAGCACACATCTAGAAGAACCAGGCGTATGCACTCTCGACGCAATTGATGGCAGCGGTGGCTAATACTCCCTCACAGGTAGCTTACCTTTCTCCGGAGGGAGACCCATTGTGGTTCACCATTGGGAAAGGCTCTGAAGAGCTTATTCCTACCGGTAAGGCCAGGATCTTAAACGTTAGCAGCGCCCCATGCTCATCAGCGATAGTATATACACTGTGGAAACGTCCTGATTTACTTCCCTTTCTCTCGACGCCTGCGCCTGTTGTGCCCAAACTCATAGGTGGCGCGGACCTCATGATTCCTGGAGGTACGGCGATAGCTAATCATCTGCATTCTTGCCTCTGAACGGATACTCCCCGCTTTTGCTGCTGCAAGAAAGTCATTCAGCATTCACCTAATCTGGTTCCTGACCAGCTCGTCGCGGTGACACAGTATCATCGAGGGGCCATTGGGCCTCCAGTTGCCGTCGGTCGCATGGCGGTCTCCTCTGATACGCTGCACTCTGCGGGAGAAACAGACATCAAGGGCAAGGCTGTATATGTTCTGCACACGTGGAAGGACGCATTGTGGGAAATGGGTCCAAGTAAGAAGGCCGACCTCCCGGCTCCCAAGGAGCCCGGAAACCTGGTTGCTGGAGAGGATCCCGACCTCTCTGATACTGAAAAGCATGCCGAAGGGGGTAATGAACCATCATCTCCACAAGCGGGAGTTGGGACGAGAGGCATTCAAGAGCCTCCTGGTGAGTCGGACGACCCAGCAGTCCAACCTCCCGATGACGAAGGACGCTCTTCTCCCGCCAAATTGATTCCAGAAGGTACGACAGATAATCTGGATTACGGAGCGACTGGTCATGCTAACCACAGCGTTGTAGACGTTTCTTCTCTGCTTCGCGCTGCGTTGATCCATGCCATTGGGACCACGTTGGCCAAACTTACGCCGTCGAGCTTCCCGATCTCGGCTTCTACATTTTGGAGTGCATATGTCCTTCCCGCCCGGCCTGCGTATGCGCTAGAAATGTACGGCCTTCCTGGTAAGCTCGCCACTGCCAGCAACAAGAGCTCCTTAGGCTGAGCATCACCTCAGATGCCAGCTCCATTGATGTTAAGCATTCCACCTTCAAGAACGTCAAAACCTTCTTGAAGGCCTCGGCGAAGGATGGGCTCATCAAATTGAAAGAGAGCAAGAGCGACGTGATGGTGACCGGTTAGCCGTACCCTTTGTGCTCGCCAATGGGTAAGGTCTAACGGTTAACCTTCTGCTGTAGCGATCTTTCCCCAGCATCCAGATGTCCTATCTCAACGACCCCATCGCACAATCGGAGACATCGAGACGAAGGCCAAGAAGGCAGAAGATAGGCAACAAAAAGAACGGGAGGCCGAGGAGAAGCGCAAAGGCGAGATTCAGGTTTCCGAGCTATGGAAGCCGTTTGGCACGACCGTGCCCCTGTTCGTCGCTGCCGGGAAAGAGTCAGTCACGCTATTTCCTCGACATAATCACCGCGTGCGTTAATGTCATCCACAGCGCGTCGGAGCTCTACACTGCGGTCGACATCAAAACGTTGTCAACGATTATGTTACCTCGCGCAATCTCATCAACGCCAATGACCAACAGTACATCAATGTTGGCTCGGACCAAGAACTCGCCACTGCCGTATCTCTCAAGGGCGAGGACACGGCGGACTTCATGAAGCGCGATGAGGTACTCAAACGCGTACGCGCACATATGCAAACATGGCACGAGATTCGCGCTGAAGGTCGAGATGTGGTACGCAAGTAAGTCGCTACACTCTGCTCTATTCGACAGGTAGCTGAGAGAATGTCTGAATCCAGGAGGGGCGAATTGAAGCCCATCTCCGTGGTAGTGAAAATCAGGCAGGGCCGCAAGGCTTGCACGCTCCTCACTGGCTTTGAACCATACGGCTTGCAAGCCGAAGAGCTAGCAGAGGAGCTGCGCAAGGTGTGCGCCAGCTCGACGTCGGGTGAGTTTGCTCTTCGATTAGATGAACCTGCCTAATGGCAAATCGATTGTTCGGCAGTCACGCCTATCCATGGCAAGCCGAACTCTCTCGAAGTCATGGTCCAAGGCAAACAAATCAAAGCAGTGGGCGACCTCTTGGTAGCGCGTGGGGTTCCGAGACGATGGATCGAGATGTCTGACCAACGACGGGAAAGAAGAAGTGAATTACCCTCTGCTTAGCCACTGTCCGCTAGTAGGACTCTCGAAGTGACACATGTAAATCTTATGAACACTATCAAGTTGCATACCATCACGTCGTCCCGGCCTCTTGGCACGTCCAAACATTAAGAATTTCATCGGTTGATTCGCATTCTAGATGATTGAGAGGCGAATTGAAGCTCGAAGTCCTTCCACTGGCTTGTTTCTTGGCTACGCCTCAAGGCAAGCAGGTAACCGCAAGGATCGAGCCTGAGAGTTGTGCCCTTCGTAGTCGACGCGAACGCGAAGCCATTTCGCCTGATGGCCGTTGCTGTACATGTTCAGTACTGCGGGCGGAAGATATAACACAGGAACAAGTTGCAGATCCTGGCGGGACGGGTTTCGACCTTTGTGCAGTACGAACTGGCGTCCATCGGAAGATCGACATGGCACACGTGACCGCGTCGGAGCCCTGGCACGCGTCGGTCGGCCACTCCTTCTCTCTTCTCTCAGAGACTCTGAGAGCTCTCTGTCCCCACGAATCATTGCAGAAAAGTATACAGAATATGCCTTCAAAAAGGACAGATACAGTGAGCAATTCTCTGTTGGAGCGCCGAGTCGCCCACTCAATTTCGAGTCCAACGCTCCATTGCTGCAGTCATCCGAGCAGCCTTTGGCCAGCGACGATGCGGGGTGAATGCCCCATGTTTGACAATAGCAAATTAACCACCTACTGACGTGTATGTATTTGAGAATCATGGCAGCTGTTGCAGCGCAGATGCAAAGTACGCGCATATATCTACGCATCTCGTGTCTTCGGCTAGCTGAACATGAGTCGCTCACAGGCTCCTGGGAGAAGAAACGCAAAGAGAAAGAGGCCAAGTTCCTCCAATCCTCCAAAGCAGAGCTCGATAAATGCGTCAGTTGTCACGAAGACGGGATGCCCTAGACGTCTACACGCTGAACTCTGCGAAGCAGGTCGCCGCCAGGTTGGAGGAATTTGGTGTCGCGGTAGCTCAGATGTAAGACCTGCTGACGACCTCGCGTGTTCTGTCTCGACCATTCGTGATCATTCTTCAGGAACGGGGCGTACGACAAGTTCGTCGAGGAGTACGCCCGAGTCGACGACCAGATACGCAAGCTGTGGCTGCAACTCCAGCACGAGCAGCAAAAGCTCTCAGTGAGCGCATCTCCTCGCTTTGGCCATATCGAGGTTCCGTGATTCACGACTGCATGAACAACCACGCAGACACTATCGGAGAGGAAACATAAAGCAATGGTGGACAACGACCGCGAACGTGAGCGGGGCCAGGTCAAGGGCATGGCCATCACCAAGAAGGCAGTCGAAGGTGCATATGTCGTCGTTTTGCTTGCGTACCACTGCTGGACTGACCACGTCCACATGTAGACTTCGGGAAGCTCATTGCTTCCCTTGAGGAGCTCTGACGATACCGTTTCTCAGACAGCCGACAGAGCTGCTCATGTTCCGTGCAGAAGCTGCTTGTACCATACCTGCACGAACTGCTGCTCGAACCGTCGGGACTCCTGAGAGGGCATCAGAAACTATCATTGCATCAATATAGCCATTGGCATGAACTACCGATACAACCAGCTGAACTGGTCACAAAAGGGCAGCACACGTCCTGGTCGGTCGTGGTGTGCAGACCGAGTTCCTCGCGCAATCGCCTCTGATGTTCCTCCCACTCGCGCCGCAAGAGCTCGACACCCGGCACGTCCTCTCCTTGTTGTATGGAATCCCGCCATACCCAACGGGCTTCGGACCGGGGGACATTATGGGCAGCGTCCGTAGGGGTCTCGCAGAGGTCTCGAAGGCAGACAACCGACACATGCCTGCCAGCGCTTTCTGCTTCGAGGCGATGGTGTCAGCGCTGGCTCGCGACGCATCTTTTCAGTCAGAGTCGCCGGACAGCGCTTCCTGCAGCCTACACTGTGAAGAGAACCAGTGGTCGTGGACTTGCTCGCGCGGCGGGGGCCACCCAGTTGTTCAAAGAGTAGAAAACGGGATGGTCGAGCGTCCGGTCACCGTCAACGATGTATGTAACAAGAGAATCCGCGCTCCCAAGAGGTCCATGCTAGGAAGGGCTTACTGGCCCGCCGGGTCCTGGGTGCATACCGTGCTATTCCGTCCCGACACGATACGAGAGGGGTCCAGGAGAACGATGGGCAGCATGCAAGGCCCATTGCTCTGCGCACCGCCCGAGAGCGGACAAGTGCGAATAGCGAAGGCGAAGAGAACGGTTCGATGAACAGGGTAACAAATGTGTATTGAGTTTGTCGGGCGGTCAGCAGGACCCACCGAGCTGAAGGATGATGCGATGTCATCGATAGGAGACGAGGAAGAGGTGACAGCCATGGACGAAGACGGTTACCGGCATGGGCGCGGCAGATGACGGTGATGGCTGGACGGTACAAGAGGATGTAAACAGCTACGAATTTAGTACGAGTACGAGAATTCTTATTATATATTATATAATGATAGACGCAGCCGTCGGTGTCACGCATGAAAGTTTCGAGGAGAATGAGAGGAAATGCAATCGAAAGGTAACTACGGGACTCGTTTTTTTCATATTTTCCACCCAAGAGATAAGCGGAAGTGTGCACAGTGATCATGTGATGGCACCCCCAGGAGATCAGGTACAATGGGCGCTTAGCGTACTGGCCTTGCAGAAACGACGTCTTGACTCTCAGCGTCCCTCGACCGTTCGGAGTTGCTCGAGGCTGAAGCTGGCGCAGGGCTCGCATGCTCCTCTCCTCCTCCCACCATCTCCTCAATTGTGAGCACGTAGCTGCCTCGGACTAACCCACACTACACGACCCCTTCAGCTGCCAACTCGAGGTGAGTCCATCCGTCCTCGTCAAAAGGGCATGCCATACTCACCCAAGCCACCTCCCCAGCGTTGGATGCCTCCTCAGCATGACGACGCCAACCGACCGGTGAGGCAGAGGTCAAACACCAGTGCCTTTCCCTTTACATGGCGCAGAAGGACAGAGAACGCACCCACCCCTGCCCCGCCCGCTATCTCTGCCCCTCTCCAGTGGGAGGCTCTCATCGAGGCGCTCACCCCGCCCGCCGTTCCTTCTCTCAATTACGCCAGATCACTCGCTACCGCCCTCGGTGCCCTCGACGCCCACTCTCCGCCCCCTCGCCTTGCCGTCCTCCAACCCGTCCTTGCGTCCCTCTGCTCCCCAGACTCCCCCACATCCCTGCAGACCGCAGGTTACGACATCCTCACCGCGTATCTCGAAGGTAGCGGTGCGTCTGTAGTCACCACCGCCGATCGCCTCTCCTGCCTTTCCCTCTTTCGCGATGTACCATGGTCACGGGAGCTATGGGAGGCACGAACCAGAGCTCTAGCCGCCCTTGTAGGCTCTGGCGCCCACACCGCAGGGTTAGAGGCCCACATACTGCGCATGCTCAGCAGCTGGATCGAACGCGCGTTCGAAGGCCTGGTGCAGACCGAGTCCGTCTCCCATGAGGACAGGCTGGAACGTCAGCGGAGCGTCGAGTCTCTCACCGCTTTCCTTACCGATCTCGTCCGTAGACCAGAATTTGTCTCCCGTTTGACCGAAACAGACACGGCGGGCGTACTGCAACTATGGGAGCGCCTCGTGGACAAGTCTCTATCCGTGCCCAGCGAGTACCTTAACCTCGTTTCGCCTCCTAGCCCCCCTTACCTTGAGCCTCAAGCATCGAAAGCCACCTCTCCGCCGAAGCTCTCCCTGTCCCACCGGCGGCATCATTCCTCCACCTCGTTGCCCAAGCTATCCCTACTAAAGCATCCTGCGGACATCATTGTCGACGCCTACTTGACTTATCTGTCTGAGCGACTAGTCGCACTTGCCCCCAGCTATCTCACATCCATCCTCCCACTTTTATTCCGGGCTCTCGCCTTCTACTCTACGCCCCTTCCCCGCATCTCTCTTGAACCGAGCGTCCAGCCTCAAAGCACGCTCGAGCAGCGTATTTCCGGCGTTCTCGCCAAGCTCGTCTCAGGGCCGTATGCTTCCTCCTGCAAAATCCTCCTCAAGCGCCACTTCTTTCCTTCCTCTAAGGTCAGCCAGCACGTCTCCATCCAGGCCTCAGTAGGGGCCCTGCGAACCCTGCGCCTCTCCCTCCGGCAAGTCCTTGAGAGCCGCCTCGCGCGTGCGTACATCGAGCGTGCTTCCTCGGTTGAGTACTCTCCCGCGGGTGTGCCGACTCATCTCGCCGTCGAGCGCGGGCTAATGGAGCGCGCGTGGGCACCGGACGAGAGCCAGTCGTGGGACCTCATCCGGTTCGCCAATGTGCTTTCGCGCGCGGCCAAGGCGTGGATCGCACAGGACCAGGAGACGGTCCCGAACGCGATCGCAGCGCCCAAAGAGAGCGTTCTGTACGAGATCGCGGCCATCGTCAAGGACGTCATTCAAGCCATGGAAGAGCGTGGCGACAACGAGGACGTCGACGACGAAGAAATCGCTGCGATAGGGCGCATCGTGCGCGAGCTGGTCGTTTACGTTCGCTCGGTGAAGTAGGTCTCTCTCCTTGTCTGTAACGTCTATCTGCTTAATGTTGTAACGGAAGGATGCCTGATGGAAGTCTCATTCCTGTCTCTCTCCACCGTCCAGATGGTTCGTCGCCGTTTCTCGCGACCATCGCCACGATACTGGCGCAGGACCTAAAGACGTCGCCGTTGTTCCTCGTCCTCCCGTCCATCATCCTCTCCATCGCCGACCACCTGCCTGATCGCGATCTGTCGCAGATGCTCGTCACCATGATCGAGCGCCAGTGCCTCTCGCCGACGTCGCTCTCGTGGCTTGACGAGTGGAAGAATCTGCTGACGATGCCAAATTTGTTCTCGCCTACGCGGACGGGCACCCGACAGCGCGTCACGGACCACCTCCAGTCTGTCTGGGAGTTCGTCAAGGACATCCCCGCATACAGGAAACCCCTGGCGAGCTTGGTCTTCGACGTGTGGAAGCAGCATCCGGCGGAGGAGCTCGAGGATAACAGCGCCCTCGTCATCTGGAACCTCCTCGCAGATGAAGCGGTGCTCCGTCTGGTCGAGCGACACGCCGATGATCCAAGCACAGACAGTTGTGGCGCGGACAACGGGCTGTGCGAAGAGATCTTGGACTTCCTGCTCTCCATGGCGCACGAGCGACTGGAGGAAGACGACGACGCGGCGTCGATCCGGACGGTCGAGTCCCAGGTACCTTCACCGCCGGGACTCGTTCCCCCGACAAACACAGCGTCTACGTCCCCCATTCTCTCGCGCATGACGTCGGAGTATCCCGGCGTGCGCGAAAAGGAGACCTCCTTGCCCTCCGTCATGTCGCTCCTGACGTCGCTCACCTCGGGCGCCCCCTCGCGCTCCCAGTCGAAACCTCGGCGGTCGACGAACGACATGGTGCTGCCCATCGAGGCATCCCCCGTCATTTCCGCGACCGAACCCCCGCCCGCGACGCCGAAGTCGGTCGGCGCGGTCATCGCGCTCGTCTCCCTGTTCAGTCAGCTAGTCTTCACGCCCCTCGCGCTCTCGCAGTGCAGCCTCTGGCACGCCAAGGCCGTCTTTAAACAGCTCGTAGAGCTCATCGCCAGCGCCGGCTGTGTACGAGCTCGGCTCGCCGTCTTGCAATTCCTGATGCGTCTCCGCGTGGATCGCGATCACAGGCTGTACTACGCTGCGGCCGAGTACGACAAGGACGGGAACATCGCCCACCTTGCTGCGCTGATCAACCGGGCGGAGGCCGGCCCCAGCACGGTTGAGGATCTCTTGCGGGACGACGAAATTCGCAGAGCGCGGGCGCGAGCGCCACCTCAGCAGGAGAGAGATGGACGCCGGCCGTCGCGGGGTCGGGGTGGACCTAGGATAGATACGAGCAGGAGTCGATCAAGGGTCCCGGCGCGCGCCATCCCTACAGCGATGCTCAGACTGAAGCCTCGCGAGCCGTTATGGTCAATCCCAGAAGTGCTCTCGCTCTCCGTCGCAGCGTCAGACGTCTCCAGCGAGGGCATGACTTCGTACGACCCCAGCAACCCGGGACACAACGAGTCCGTTCTGCCCCTTTCCGTCTATCTCGCTAAGCTCGTGGAGGTTATCGAGACGGAGCGCGAGTGGGAGATCCTCTCTTACGTTCTTTGCCATCTGCCGGCGCAGCTCGCGAACAAACATCTGTTCTGCGGTCCGCGGTCGAAAGTCGTCATCGGGAAGCTGCTTGCCTCGCTTTGCCAGGGGATCAGCGACGGCTCGCTCGCGACCAAGGTCGAGCGCTGGCCGGACGGGATCATCCCGCGCGACGCACAGGGGCTTGCGTTCCACACGCTCACCGTTCTCATCAGCTACAAGCGTTGCTTCGACAACCCGCAGCAACTGCACCTCCTCGTGGAGGTCTTCCTCCTCGGCCTAAACGGACAGCCGTCGACGCAGAAGTGCTGCCTGCACGCGCTCTCGCTCGCAGCATTCGAGCTGCAGCCTTCGATGGCGAAGTACCTCACGCGCGTGATGGAGAAGCTCTCGCAGATCATGTCCAACCCCGCCATGGCCGTGCACATCATCGACTTCCTCGCCATCGTCGGCTCGCAGCGCGCGCTGTACGTCAACTTCACGGAGTCCGACTACAAGATGGTCTTCGCCGTTGCGCTCAAGTACCTCGAGAACCACAACCGCGCGGACGGCTCGCTCTCGATTTCGTGGGCGCTCTCCCAGCACGTGCGCATCATGTCGTACTACATCGTCTACGTCTGGTTCCTCGCCGTCGACCTGCCCGACCGGCATCGGCACGTCAGCTACATCGTCCGACAGCTGCTGCTCGCCAACAGCGGACGGGAGGAAGTCGATGCGCCGACGGAGGTCGCGTTCGATTGGCTCGCGCGATACACTTACGCAAGCGCCGATCCGCGACCTGCAAAGTCCTCGCTGGACGAGATCGTCATGAACCCGACCCTCCAGAGCAAGGGCTCAGAGCCAGCCGTCAGCGAAAAGACTTGGATCCTGGGCAACTCGGTCGTGACCATCCGTGCGCTTGCTCGAAGGGGTTGGATCGAGGTCCTGTCTCGCCGCGCCTCAGGAATGACCAAGTTCCTTGTGCGCTCCGAGAATGTTCCTATGGTTCCTCTGGGAGACGTGGATCCGGATTTAGTGTCTGTGTCGGCCACTTTGATGATGGACAGGCAAGACGGAGGCAAGGATGTTCCATGCGGGGAGGAGGCCACTGCCCAGTTCATGGGCAACCCTAGTCTGGTGCGTCGCTTCCCTTTGTTGTCTGAATCACGTTTGATACCGTGGTGCTTTTGCAGACCGACGTCACGGACGCGCTCAGCGCCATCGCACAGTCCACCTCCAACGCGCCCCGACCGGATCCTGTCACCGGTTACGTGTGGAGCGGGAGTGCCCCTTCCCAGAGGCGGAAAGAAGTCGCCATCGACCCGAGCTACTTTGCGCTGCAGCTCTCCGCCTACCCTGACAAACGGCCTGCAGGACGCGGACGCCTAGTCAAAGATAAGGCGCGGCTGGCGAGCTTCCTCCGCAGCTTTGACAGGATGCCCGTCATCGACACGCACAAGGTCGGCGTCATGTACGTCGCGCCCGGGCAGCAGACAGAAGCAGAGATACTGCGGAACACGCACGGCTCGCCCGCGTACACTCGTTTCCTCGCAGGGCTCGGCAGGCTGATGAACTTGCGAGGCCAGGTCGACGTCTACGACGGTGGGCTCGACCCCGATGTAGACGGAGAGTATGCGTACGCCTGGTGGGACGATATCGGGCAGATCCTCTTCCACACCGCCACGCTCATGCCCAACGGCGACGACCCAAACTGCACCAGCAAAAAGGCGCACATCGGGAACGACTTTGTCCGGATCGTCTGGAACGACTCCGGACGGCCGTACAGATTCGACACGCTCTCCACGCAGTTCCAGTTCGTCAACATCGTGATCGAGCCGCACTCGCGCGGCGCCATCGCCGCGTTCTCCAACAATTTACACGAGCACGAGTACTTCAAGGTCACCGTGCAGCGTGCGCCGGGCATGGTTGAGTTCACGCCCATCGGTGACTTCAAGCTCATCTCCGCTGTCAACCTCCCGCAGCTCATACGACAGTTGAGCCTGCTGTCCGACTGGTTCGTCACTGTCTGGCAGAACACGGGCGGTGACACGAGGCGGGACGAGGTCATCACCAACTGGCGCTCCAGGCTCGAAGCCATCCAGCGGTTCCGCGACCAGATCCTGGCTGCTGAACAAGAGCCGGAACCTAGCACGGACGACAGCCTGATGGGACAGCAGCGTTTGCGAGACTTTTCGGTGGCTTACTAGGTATGTGTCACCTCCTGTGATGACAGCACGACGTACGACGACGGCACGGACGCCGGATGGACGCCATTCACGGTCTCATTGCATCATCTCCACTGTGCTATCATCCTCATCTCTTCTTCTCTCTGGGTTTCTCTCCACGCATATGTAGCATTGCCGCATCATACCAACGCACTTCCTGCCTCAGCATTCACCCTGCGCGCGACTCTCAGAATTGGATAAGTAGTAGTTAAAACACAATGTATCCAAACACACGCGTCTACCTAATTCATGTCAGATCAATGATATCGTTCGGGTTGTAGTCCCGCCGTGGTGGCTTCCGTGAAGGGCGGGTAGAGCTAGAGGTGGGTCTGGGCGCGGATTTCGTAGGTGGGGGTACAGCTGGTCTGTTCAGCAACTTCGCTTTGGCTTGCTGCAGGGGTGGCGCTTTCGAGGGAGGTGTAGCCTCGTCTTCAGAACCACTCGAGATGGAGATGATGGTCAGGTTCTCCGGCAGAGGAGGTCTTCGCGCTCCGTTCGGAAGCCGTGCAGGGGTTTTCGAAGACAATGACCGGTTGCGCAGAGGTGACGGAGAACGCGCACGATGGGACGTTCCCTGTTCTTCTTTCCTGAGCCTGGAGGAGAAAGCAGGTAGTCCGCTGCCCAGCTTGGTCGGTAAACGTCCCTTCATGGGTGAAGGGGATGGCGGTCTGTGGTCGTCTGGATCTGAGTCTGACGACTCTTCCTCCTCCTCCCTTCTCGCCACCGCCAGCGTCTTCTTCGGCGGCGTTTGCCTCGGAGACGAGTGCGTCTCTGATCGTCGCGGCGACTTCTGCACTGCAGACCCGCCGTGATCGGAGTCGGAGGAGACATTATATCTAGGACGGGTTCGTGTGGATGACGAGGGGTCTGTCAGATGCGTGTCGGCCTCCGGTCCTGAGGAATGGGACAGATGATCTTCTAACGTGTCGAACTCCATGGGGAATGGACGCACTGAACGAGACTTCGCGGAGGAGGATGTCGCAGCAGATGTTGGGGGTACTGAACCTGAAGTCAGAGCACGAGCGCCGGTTTCGAGAAAGCTGAGTACACGGCTTGAAGTGGTCCATGTAGACGCAGCCACAGAAGTCGACCTGACTGTGGCTACGGAGGTTGCGCGGTAGATATCGGGTGAAGCAGGTACTCTGTCATCGTCAGATGAGATTGTGTAGTCGGGAGTAGATCTACTTCTGTGCGGGCTTGGAGGAACGTCTCGGAAGAGATCTGCCACCTTAGCAGCCGTGCTCTTCGTCGCTTTCGCACCCTTCACCGATGCTGCTGCTGTGGGTTTCTTAGCGGCGAAGAACTTGTCCATGGTCTTCGAAGGAGCGGCGCTACGGCAAGCGTTGTCTTCAGTACCCTTCTTCAGCGGCTTGCTTGCTTTATTGTTCGCATGCAGCACCGGCATCTCGCTCAATTTACCGCTCTCTTCCCCGGAAGATCCAGAACTAGATTCCTCCTCCTCTTCAACGACTGCCACGGCTTTCTTCCCATTCTTCATCGCAGGCGCTGTGCCGGGCTTCGGAGCCTTGCGTGCCTCCTTCGCCGCCTTCTTCTCCGCCTTCATCCTCTCTATGCCCTCAAACTCGTCTACCAGCTCAGGCTCGACCATCTCCACCATGCAAGCCGGTAACCATATCCTCAGATGGCTCTCGGGCTCCGGAGGCGGCTTCTTGGTCTTGCTCTTTTTACCCTTCTTGCCCCCTCCCACTCCGTCGTCGTCAGAGTCGTCGTAATCGTCGTCGGAGAGTTCTGGAGGCAAAGCTGTCCGCAAGCCTCGAACACCGGATTCGCAAAGATGCACGAGCTGCGCGGGGGCGACTTCAAGCCGATACTCGAGGATGTGATCAGTGGAAGGATGCCGTCGGGATGAGTGGATTTTCACGATGAGCCGCTCGCCTTCCTCATCCATATCCGAGTCATCAGCATCCGAGCCATGTACGCCAGAAGCACGAGGAGTGTTAAGCTGCATCGTAGAGAAGTGCTTCGCGATCATTGTCGATGGCGTGCCGGGAGGAGCATTACGCTGCTTCCCGTTCTTGCGCGGGGTGACAGGTACGGTGCCGCCATGTGATGCGCCCTTTGACGCTAGAAGGGCGGCCTTCCTGTCCTTCAGTATCGCCGCTCGCCGCAAGATGCGCAGAACGGCTGCGGGCCACAGGACGGTCCTAAACCGCTTGATGATGATGTCCTTGATTCCCCACTCGAAGTACATCTCGCACAGCCCAGCAATCTTGCCCAGATCAGGCTCCTTATCCCAATCGACCACAGCATTCTTGTGTCCGGGGCCCTTCGCCTCGGAGGTGACTGGATTCGTGTAGGCGAGCACGACATCGACGTTAGGGAAATCGTCTGGAATCGATTTAGATAGTTTCGGGCTCTTTCGAGGGAGGTGCCCGCGAGCGTTCGTACGAAGTTCGTCTCGGATCTCGTCGCGCCAGTCGTCCAAGAATGCTTCCAGTTCCTCGCGAGTTTTGCTGCGAGCAGCTCTGAGGAGCGAGTCACCGAAACCGCACTTAGCAAGACCGTGCGCGAGGGCCACTCCGCAGCCGTCCAAACCTGCCTGATCGTAATCACCGCCGCGCAGAATGCCAATCAGGATGAGACCGCCCTGCGTGAGCCGGATTTCCTCGTGCTGTAGTATGTCCTCGGCTGTGTAGACCATGGCATGATTGCCATCGTCTTTCCCTGCTGAGTTCTTCAATGAATGGCTGTTATTGCCAGAGAGTGTTACGCTTTTACTGTATCATTCTGAGTCGTCGGTGGCTAACCTCAAGTAGGTGGACGTAGAACGTACTTGCGGACGACCGTTCTGGCACCGAAGAGGAAGGTGTCCACATCGTCTGATAGAACTGCATCAATCACGCCAATGCGGTTGAGATATGCTAATTCGGCCTCAGCTTCCCCCGGGGCCTATGTCGGCACCCTTTGAGCAGACGCTTGCACCGATGTGATGAACTACATACCATCCTCCACTCGAACCCGAAAGCGGTGATTATTTCTTGCATGCCCTGGACCAGCCAGTGGTTCTTGCCAGTAACACGCTTGCCACGCTTGATGTCAGGCCGTTTAGGACCGTCGAAGACAAACAGAGGCAAGAATGGCGCGCTCATCAAGCGAGTACAGCGGAAGAAAAGAGTTCTGAGCTCTGGATTTTCTCCCTCTCTGCCATAGTTGGCATGGTAGAACCAGATGCTCGCGTCAATTCCGACGCGCAAGCCACGCTTTCCGTCGGGATTCGCCCTAAAGCCGTCTTCCACCGCTAAATGTGTGAGCGAGCGAGACTTGCCCGCGGGTCGCAGAATCTGCCAACAGGCCCCTATGTCAACCACGACGGCACGTCCTAGCCTCGAGTCCACCACTCACATCCCAAAGGCCCGGCACACCCATCTCCGGTGAGCCTGGTTGAGCTATATCCAAGAGACAACAATCAAGAAGTCGAAATCTGGTCCGAGGCTGGTCGAGAGAGGGGCGCCACAGACATTAATCAAACTCGAAACGCGCTCATATTTGCGTGCTGTCACATCCACGTGACCGTGGTGGTAGACTGTGACAGACGCGTCGCCGTCCACACGCGTCTGCGGCTCAGCTGTGGGGCTCGCCGAAAAGCTTCAGGGGACCGTGTTGGATTAGGATGCGTAGCAGCTGCGAGCAGTAGAGGACTGACTCTTTCGGCGGTGCTAAGATAGACGAGAGGCAATCGATCCGCCAACTCTAGACTCATACCGTGTCCAAACCAATCGATACTTGCTTTCGATACCTCCACGCACGAACGAGGCCGAAGATGCATACACCGATGTATACTATACTACAGTCGTACATGGCATGCAACACTCAAGCAACGTCGACGGACTCGATCGCCGTGCTCGCAACCGGCTGCGAGCACGACGACCTGATAAAGAGCAACAGGGACCAATGGAAAACGAAGGGCCAAGGACGAACAACAGGTATAGCCCAAGTCCGAACGCGCGCATCAGGCCCTGGGGTGGGGGAAAGGGGGACGAGAGAAAGCGTATCTGTAAGCATATTGGGTCCTGAACCGTCGGTGGGAAATGGCTCCCGACTTTCTCTTGAGTCTCTTTGGGGCTCGCAGGGATCGACCGGACGCGCTTCTGGGCAGCGCCTAGCCAGTACAAGGAGGTGGCCGGTGCCGTTGACGGGGGTGATATGGGGATTAGAGAGCAGTAGCATAGCACGGGTTCGATGTTATGTACGATCGCGGACGGCTGCAGCAGCGGAAAACCAATGTCGACGCGGTGAATTGTACATATGCAAGATGGTATTGACAAGCCGATGGATTTGTTCGATGGTTGTTGAGACTACGTGGCGAGCGGCGAGAGAGGAACGCGGACCGAAAAACTTGAAGCAAGATTGAATGGAGACCAGGTTGCGTGGATTTACGAAGGCGAACTGTAGGCCTTGATGTCTCGAGAGATAGAGGGAAAACGGCAGCGACGCAACGCGACTAGTCAACGACGCTGAGGCCCACCAGAGCTTCGGGGATTCTCCGGCTAGAAGGCAGTGTGAGAGAAGGGAGCGCCCTGAGAAAGGAGCGCCTGGGAGGACGGGCATACGAGCCAGGAATGTATGGGATTTCCATACGTGCGCCATGGTCGAAAGGAGGATTATCACTCCGGGGTATATCAACGCCCCGTAGCAGGCTCTGTTTCAGCGGAAGGGGCCACCACCTCCGTAGAGACATCTGATGACGGCACATCCTCAGCTGCCCTAGCCGTCTTCCCTTCAGCTCCGGACGAAGAGCACAACACCGATAGATGGGTATCGAGATCCGCAGGAGCGGCGTCCTGCACGGGATGAGAGGGATATTCTCCCTCCCGAGCCGCGGCCTTGGGGGTCGGCACCTCGACTGCAGGTGCCTTCTCAACCTCCGCCTGCACAAGCGTCGGGACTTCAACCAATGGGACGGCGGTCTTCAGCGGGCTCACCGCAGGCGGCGGCGCTTCTGTCGCCTTCGTCTCGCTTTGTGCCGGCGAGGGCGGCGATGTCGACAGCGGCGACGAGGATGCAGCATACTGAGAGCTCGCGCACGACATTGGTGGCGAGGCGCTGCCCGATCCCGACGAATGTGACGGGAGCGGCGAACTCGCGCGTGGCTGGCCAGCCTCGGGCTGCGCCTGAGCTTGTGTGTGGATGTGTGGGGGAAGAGGGGTATGCGTGAAGGAGCGGGGTTCCGGTGTCCCGAAGCTGCGTTCCCTCTCGGCCCTGAAGCGTGGCGGTAGGTTAGCAGCGGTAGATCGCGGGCTCGAGAACTGCTGTTGTTGAGCGTATTGGTATGGCGGGGGCATGTTCCGCTGCGTAGAGAGGAATGGGGGCGAACGCGAGCGCGAATGTGACTGTGACTGTGAATGCGATTGTGCATGGCGAGGACCAAGGGTCATGCCAGAGACAGCAGCTGGGAAATGAGGTACATTCGCAGGAGGCGTGGGCGCGGTGACCGTCGTGTTCGAATGGGAATGCCGATGCGAGTACCCGCGTCCTTCTCGACTACGGTCAGAACTCGCTGAGTTCTGCGAGCCTTCGGACAAATGTGAAGGGCCCGCCATGGGCTCGCCCTGCTGGTTGACTACAGATGCCCTCCGAATGGTAATCGGGGTTTCCGTGGGGGAACCACTTCTGCTGGTACTCCGACTCCTACTCCGACTTTTGCTCCTGTCGACTCGGGACTGACCGCCATATGACGCTATTCGCTCAGACTGAGGCTGAAGGCCGGCGTGCTGTGCCTGGACATCCGGACGTGTGGCCATTGCGCGATACATACGCTCGCGCTCCCTGGGAGGGACTGCTTCATAGTACACGTTGCCATTCGTCCGGGAGTGCTCCGCAGCATGCAGAGCGTATCGCGGTGCAGTGTAGTGCATTGGGGGTGAGACATGTGCATAGTAAGCCGCCGCCGCCAGATGGTTCGGAACGACTATGGGCATGGTGGGCAGCGAGAAACGATTGACGTTCCGCACCGGAAAGGACATCGAGCGTCGCGGGGTATCCATTCTCGGAGGAGGAGTTGCACCATCGCTACGGTCGTTCTGCGCATGCCGATCCGCAGCATTCGCGTCACCGGCATTCGTCTGCAGGGCTAGACGCGATGCAGGCCGCCCACGCAACCTCGACATCATCTTCACATCCGCGTCGCCTTGCAGACGGAAGTTGGCAGGCTGCGTGGCAGTAGGAACCGATGTTGACTGGTCGATTCCGTACTGCTGCTGTATGGAGCGCTGTTTGTGGTGCAAGCCGGCCGGATGTCGATCACGCCACTCGCGGCTGCGAAAAACGGCACCTTCCTCGACGTATGACTTGACGGAACGCACATCGTCGGAATCAGCAATTGATTGACGCTCGTCGTCCGTGTGCGTCTCGCTGTTGTTAGACGATGCGTACGCATTCTCAGATAGGCGGCTGCTGTTGGACGCGGTCGCCAACGCGAGGCTCCAACCAAGGCGATCCTCATAGGCTGAGCGGTCCTCCTCGGGTGCTTCAGGCGGTGGTGGACTGGTCCACTTCCCACGTATTGGGGCCATGTGATCCAGCTTGTCAACAGGCAGACGCATAGGTATACTGTGCGAGACAGTCGAACGGCCAGGCGAGTCCCGCCGAGGTAATGGAGAGGGCGACGCCGGAGACGACGGCCCTTGCGAGGGCAAATTAGGAGATGCCACTTCCTCAAGGGCAGGGACCGTGATGTTTGGCCGCATGGGGCTGCTACCAACGGTATACGGCGTTTGTGGGGGTATTGATGTGAGGCGGGGCGGACCATTCGAGGTCCGCTGTTTGGGAGGCGGGGGCCCAAGGGTCTCGTCCTTCCGCTCTTCGCAAAGTTGAGCAAGAGCGAGGATCGCGCGATCAGGTCTGGCTTGCAAGATTCGCAGCGCTCGCATGAACTCCCCCCGAATCTGTTGGCAGTCGGTATTTGATGACGGGGATCTGATATGACGATGATGCACTCACCGTATAGAGACCGTCCTTCGTGACGCATCGTGCGACATTGAAGTCAGTTTCAAATGGATCCTACTGCATGTCAGGGTGATTTGGGCATTCACAGGTACGCAAAGCCTACCTCTATACAAAGCCGGTTCCGTTCTCGTCCGGTACCGAAGTCCTCACTGAACCAACCCTTCGTCTCTTTCTTGAGTAAGCCCGCCCGTATTGAGGCCACGCTGGTATTATATGCGAAATCGCGGGAATAGTATCGGAAGAAATCGATCAAGCTAGATAGCATGGTTCAGCACATCTACCTATTACCGCGCAAATTCAAACTCACAGCTCGGCGACCGTTTCAGTATTGGACGACTTCCATCGCTGCCGAAGCAGCTCTATGTCATCGAAGAACCTGCATACATTCAGCACAATATCCACATGAGACAATTGAAGGCGGCAAATACCATATATTGTATCCATTTAGATGCGTCTCCTCCTGTGGCACGAGATTCAGCACGGAGCGCCGAATGCATACACTGCTGTGCACGCACCTCGGAGATGGGCCGCAACGGCGGCATCTGCTGTAGGTTAGGCAATACGGGCGGGTTC
This sequence comes from Trametes cinnabarina, assembly GCA_000765035.1. Classification (NCBI taxonomy): domain Eukaryota; kingdom Fungi; phylum Basidiomycota; class Agaricomycetes; order Polyporales; family Polyporaceae; genus Trametes; species Trametes cinnabarina. The sequence goes on along the minus strand of CCBP010000273.1, from coordinate 46,423 downwards.
TTGACATGTACAAGGAAGTAGATTACAAGAAGAACGTAACCATATGATGACAATGTGCCCTTGTATGGTGAGTTGATTTTGCTGAATCGAACGATCGCGTATGAGCCACGCGAGGATTCACCAAAGCCCCGAGGTCGGACGTACCGCCGTTTGCTCCATACTTTCACTATTGCACAACCGATGATCAATATAGTGTGTCTTGCCATGTGCCAGATGCAACTCACAAAACAATACCATCGTGCGCACTCGTGCAGGGTCGATGGAGGCATAACACATCAATAGTCGTGTATTCTCCAGCGCGAGTCGGTTCTCGAAACCGATATCGCAGGCGATACCGAACGGCAACGCAGGGGATGGATCGAGAGTGAGCTTCACGATCGGGATCCGAGCGTGAGGGAGAGGCTTGACATGGAACTTGGTCTCTGTATAGTGACCGATGGGTTTGGCGAACTCACTCTCTCGAGCTCAGGACATACCTCGCTCTAGAAGATCCCCTACCATGGTAACGAGATCGGATGCATTGAGACGCTCTTCGGAATCTATGAGGCAGCACAAGTCCATGTCTGCGCGGGGGAAGGCGATCAGCAGCCCGTTAGGGCATCGGGCTTACCGCGGGCGACGTACCGGAGTTCTTGAGGCTAAAGCCATTAGCGGAGCTGCCAAAGGAGAGTAGTCTGCTATTGGGCTCGATGGTGCGGATAAGACGTTCGAGAAGCTTGCGGACATCCTCCTTCACGGCCATCTCCTCTGCTGTGGGGAGGAGCTGGACGACGAACTCATACAGACATTGCGAAAAGTCGTTGATGAAGCGCTGACGGGAGATGAGGCGTCGATGCTGCTGAGGGGGCGAGTTGGGGTCGAGAAATTGGTGCTGGCGAGGAGATGGCTGAGTGGAGCTGGACGAGGGCGATGCGAGGGTAGTTGCCATAGGTGAGTAGGTGCACTGCGTTGACGCAGTAGAGGATCCGACAGCAGACTGTGGGGAGGCGATATGTCGAGCACGACGATGAGAGAGGTCTCAAGGATGTTCCGGGCGATGCGCTCGTTGAGTGAACTAGTCGACGCTGGGGAGGAGGACTAGTTGTGGTGGAAGGAGGCAGAGATGGGCCTTGGCCTCGCTCGGGCAGCTGGTGTGGTTCAGCCTGTTATGGAACGAACTCCGGCTGCCACTCGGCTGGTGGCCTAGCGCTCGTACACACCTCTTTTGCCATCTATTGTCAGTCTACGCCTTTGAATCGGTTCTACACAATTACTGCAACAGCAATGCCTGGAATAAAAACAATATACTGTCGCATGGTACCTCATTTGTAACAGCGGACTCCTGATGGGCTGCGGCAGTTGGGTGGGGTATTTAGTACCCACCCTATTGCAGTCGTCCACGCCTCTAAAGATAACCTGGAAACAGACTCGGAGAGTTCCCTCTACCTCCTTCGAACAGCTCTATAACTCCCACAGGCATCATCGACCGTTGGACCCGACAATGGGGTACTCCCGCGTGCGGCGATGGGAACGGTACCCAACATGATGCGGCTTATGTCGACGTGATGATCTTCGCGCTGCATCATGCATAGTAGAGCCGCAAGTAGTGAGCGCCGCCATGCGGTATCTAAAGCTCTGTCAGTTAACTGCAATCTGTCATCGTGCATCCGCATGCGCTCGAGCAGGGGACGCCTGATCACCGCGCCTTTTAGAAGTAAGTATGCAGGGGTTCAGGGCACGCTCCCATGAGCAAAGCTCACCCTTTATCATGGACCTTCTTCCCGTCATAAGAGGCTTTCGGCCCTCGAAAAGCCGGGCAGAGATGCGTCATGGGAGCAGCCGTCCCAGGCCCAGGCAAGTGCTGGGTCCGATGGGAAAGATTGGCGATGTCGAGGATCGGGGAGATTGCCGGTGAGTCGCGTTCTCTCCCGCCCACCAACACGCGGAGCCTGCATATGTCAGTATAGCTCCTTGCTTTCTTTCGTTGGCTCATCCTAAGTGGTCAATTACAGTATGTAAGACTCAATCACAGGCAGATATATATAGTGTAGTCGACGTCCTGAACTGCACGCGCGCGTTTTCGCACAAAGTGCAAAAACGACACGAAGTGCAGGGACAGGTGTTCCTCATCGACTATACCATGGATTCTGCTCTATTGAGTGAGGATATGCAATCTACATGCAGTTTGGAGCCTCCACTATATACACAATGAACCTCTTGGATGAACACGCGCGAGGAAGGCTCGAATAAGTGGACTTCAGCGACCGCACCTAACGGATGATTTGTTCAACTTGCGCCGCTCTCACCATCACTGAGTAACCACTGGGCGTCATACTCACAAATGCTATCGCCTATCGAGGCCTCCAATAATTCATGCGGGCATTTCGTTCACAAAGGAGCGGTATACGACAGTGCTTGTATCCTTGCCCGTTACTGTATCACGGTGTCTAGTCAGCCCCGTGCAAGTGGAAACCAGTATTGCGACTTGTCTTGTTTGCAACGTGCTTGAAGCACCCGGCAGCATCGAAGTAAAGAGCAACGACAACCGATTTTATCAGTGCAAGATACACCTACTTTACAATACGAAATCGAGTGCTCCACAGTATGTTACATCTGGAAGGAAGTCGGAGAAGTGAAGATAGATTGATAGACGAGGTCGACGAGCCTGGCTCGTTACCGCTCTCGGTCATGTTCCAAGGCCGCCAGACATGTACTTGCTTCCCCTGGCTGACATCGTCCAGGGTATGCGCTTTCGCAGCCGCCGATCCAGGGCTTCCGAAGTCCAACACAACGGCAAGCTCTTCCTCCCGGCTGGTCGCGGATGCACCCCTCTTATTACATCGCGCGATGCAGAGTCGCGGTACACTTTGCGAGCGTTGCAGGCTCGCCACGGAGGATACGTGCAGCACTTCGACGATCACGAGAGACAGGTCCGGTGCAACACGGGAGTGTGCCTGGGGGCGCTGAGTCTGGAGCTCCATGTCTTTGTACCACAGTATGAGCGCCGTGTTGTGCTTCGCGAAGATGTGTTGAGCGCGTTCAGCCAGCCCTGCCCTGCACAACGTGGAGTTTCAGCGCAGCACGCGCGGTAGCAAATCATTCAAGACTCGCCTTATGAATTTCGCGTTCTTGGACTTAGATGCCTTTTCGGGGCTTTGCCAGAGGCCACGCTGGAGCTCGCGTTCCGCTCGAGGCACGTAATTCGCCGTTTGCTGCTCGAGGTATATGCCAAGAAGCTCGTCCGCGCCATTTTCAGTCCGCGGATCCAGCGCAACGGCCACTCGTGTCGTAGAGATACTCTTCATCTTGCTGGGATCCGGCGGCTGCGGGCCGAAGGGAGGTGGAGGGGGAGGCTGCAATGGACGGAGAGTCCGTGGTGGGTCCTTGGACGGCTGAGGTGGGGGAAGAACCGGCCGAAACTGTTGTATAGTACCCTTCACACTGGGCTTAGTCCAATTGTTCCCTGGGTTAGGCGAGGATACTCTATGGGCCGCAAGGATAGAGATATTCTTTATCTGCAGCAGACGCGAGCTGGGACCGGCCACGGGCTGCTGCAACACTGGTAGCTCCGGAACACACTTCAACAGCGTCTCGGTCGCTTTTGCAGTCCTGGAAGGTGCAATCTCTTTGGATGGCCCTGCTACAGGGATCGAAGTTGGCTGCAGACGACGCTGTAGGTGGCTTAGGGTGTCTTGAGAGCTGAGCTTCGACCTCTTCGGGTCGTCGAACGCAGAAGCAAACTTCCGAGCAGCTTTCTTGCTCCCTGCACGTTTTGGGTTTTCAAATCCATCTGGTATATGTATGAGCTTGCGCTTCTTGGCCGATGCTGGGCCAGTCTGGCGTAGTCCACCCACAATCAGCGCATGTATGGAACAATGAGACGTTCAGGTACTTGCATTTTGATCAGTCCCGTCATGCTGCGGCATTGAATCTGCAATCCTACGGCAGCTACGCAAGCTGTACCCAGAGAGATAGAGAAACTGCCAATATGCATGAAGCCCTTGCAGTACTTGGTTTGTGCTGAAGGTTGCGGAGCACGGACTGACGGCGCAGATGATAAAGACAGTAGGCGCCCATGACTACCGCCTCCACGTGGCTTGTAAACAATCCCGATCAAGCAATAGGTGGCGGTCGCAGTGACGCTCCGTCTTCAGTACTCTGGTTAACCCGGGCTTCTGCGCTGTTCCAAACGGTCTCATTCTACCCAGGAACCTGTTCAGGACGCCTATTTTGGACTGCTCAACACCACAGGCCTGTAGATCCCAAGTGTTCGCGCGTACACGGGCGTCATGGCCGCGGGAGACACCGCCATCATCGAACTATTAGATGAGGTGCGTGGTAGCTCGTTGGCGCGAGGGTTGAGGCTCACAGTGCAACTGTAGTCACAAGTGTCCGGGGATAATGGCGAGATTTACCTGTTTCAGTGGCTATCGTCAACAGAGCGACAGGCCAAGCGGGTTGGCGTAGTGCGTCTCCAGTCCACAATAACCTCAAGTTCATTCTGACACAGGAACACTTTCAAGGAGCATTTGAAGTCGCTCCAAACAGACCTAGAAGCATCTCTCGTGAAGATAGTTTCTGCTCCTGCGCCATATCCCCTACCCGGTCGCCCTATCCGGAGACTAGTTGCAAGTTGCCTGAGAGCGTTGTACATGCGCGGAGAGACCAAGTCCCTCTTCGATACTATACAGGCCTTCCTCAAGATTCTTCAAGAGGCCAAGCCTCAGGCAAAGGAGTCCAGCAGGATGTGTGTGCAGTCTATACTACCGCTCAGAGGTGCAAGACTGACTTCGCATCAGCGCGGCCATATATTGCATCGGAGAGCTCATGGGTACATTTGGCTCCCAGGTACGTTGACAGTTCGTGCGGTACAGTACGTAGTGCTAAGTATTCTTCAGGTTATGTCCCAGATGGCAGAGGTCTCTGCGATCACGATCAAAATTTATCGTTCGTCGAGCGTGAGTAGACACTTTGAATATGCCAGTGATTGAGTGAACGTTCATGATGCGTTTCAGCCTATCATACTCCGCGCCTATGCCCTGTATGCGCTCGCGAAGGCTCTGGAGAAAGCCAAGCGTGCCGTCACTGATGCCGTGGCGAAAGACATCATCAAACATACCAAGAATGCTATAGGGGACAAAGCTCTTCCCGTTCAACGTGCCGCGTGCGAGGTACGTGCTGCGTACTTCCTTCAGATTTGGCAGACATGGAAATGTATGATAGGTCCTCATTCTCATGTATCCAATTGGAGACGGCACACGCTCCGTAGTCGACGTGGAGAACATCTTAGGTCTCTGTCTCAAGAGTATGGAAGGTGCCGACCAAGTAACGCGGAGATGCCTTGCCAAATTGGCAGCGCATATGCTTGCGTCAACCCAAGTCGACCGAGTGGTGGCCGTGGCCGATACCGCCAAGAAGGGGAAGAAGCCTCAGAACCAGGAGGAAGACGAGGATATAGCAGCTCCCCATGTCACCACGGAGGAGTCCAAGCCTATCATGACTCCCAGCGAAATGCTACTTCAGCTTTCCATCCACTTCAACAAGCCTCAGAGCTCGCGCCGGACGCGGGCAGGCATCTTCGACATCTACTCTGCGTTACTGACGCAGTTAGGGTCGAGCTTCGTTGAAACCAACTACGCGCTCATCGTCAACCACTTCATGAGCGAAATTGTGACGAACCCCCGTAATACCGGGACCCGCTACGAGGTTCTGTTTGTGCGTTCACTAATCGAGGTCGTCCTCCGTGACCTCGTCGGCGTACGCATGCTAGGTGAACAAGCCCAGATAACTGCTATTCAAGAACTGTCCAAAACCTATTTGAAACGATGGCCTGCCTTGATGCCCGGTCAATCTGCGCCCAACCCATTGTGTTTGGTCATAGCACTGCGGGAAGTTAGCGGACTGCTCCAACAGCTGGGTAATGCACCCGGCCCCGTACAGGTATGATTTCCTGTCTCGAATAAGGATGCATAGTATTGACATTATGTAGGATGCTCTGGCAGACCCCTTGGTCAACATGCTCGCCCACCCCAGCCACAGCGTTCGCGTCAACACAGCATGGGCGCTACGTTGCTTCTGTTATTCCACCCCGATTCGCTTGCCCAAAGTGTTGCTGACGGTCGTCGAGAAGTTACAGCGCGATATTTCCTCTCTGACCACGCCGGCTGCGCCATCCGATATTCACCTTCGTGCACTTGGACATGCCTATGGTCTCGCTGCACTACTGGCCGTCATACCTGATCGGCCCCTCTACGTTTCGTACGACATCAGCGCGAAGGTATTCGACATGGCGGTGCAGGTACTCAAGCGTGCTGGTGAGCACGACGTCAAGGTCGCACGGATCGAGATCGAGATTGCATGGACGTGCATTGCGTCGCTTATGACTCTGGGTCCTAACTTCGTCCGTCCTCACCTGCCGCAGTTGCTCGTGTTGTGGCGCAATGCTCTCCCCAAACCAACCACGAAGGATGGGACTGCGGGGAGGAGCGTCGCGGAGTGGGAGTTCTTGCTGCATGTTCGAGAGAGCACGGTCGGCGCGATTCACTGTTTCTTGAAGCACAGCTCGCCATCGCTGGTTACCGCCGACGTAACTCGCCGGATATCTTCTATGCTCAGCAACGGTCTAGCATTCGCTAATACGTACATCACGAGTCGTCCCACCCTCAACCAGGAGGACCTCTTATCCGAATCTCAAGGTCTAGGCATCGATGGTCGCGAGGCGCTTCTCAGGTCTCGCATCTTCCAGTGTTTCTCTTTGCTCGGCTTCTCTGGTGTCACTGAGTCTATACAGAGCTCCCTACTACAATCTGTCATCACTCTATTCGCAAGCCCAGATGGCTACACCGGCTCGTCTGTCCAGGCAGCGATCGCATCTTCTTCAGGAACTTTCACATCAATCTGGCAGAGCGTCGACGGCTACGCGTATGGGCTGAGTAGCCTCCAGATCTATGATAGTCCCGAGTGGTCTAACCGAGATCCCATCGAGACTGCCATCGACGATATGGTAAGCACTGCAATACCTGTGGCCACATTATAGAACCTCATCGATGGCACAGTGCCAGAAGCCCATCATTACCGCGCTTGAACATGACCCGCTGTACCTGTGTCAGGCCCTGGTCATTGAGCCTGCTCGCCGTGCACCAGAACCAGCTCCTGCGGCTACCGCTGCTGTTGATGCATCCATCCATTTATTCGCCCAGCTGCTTCCCGTCCAGGACGCTGCGCAGACCACGCGTGTCGTGACCCAATTGCTGAACTCGGTTGGCTCACCCAAACTTGACAAGAACACGGGTCGTAAGGCCGCCGCATTAGTCAACACCACATTTGCCATCGTCTTTGCCCTGCGTCAGGTGACATCCCACACCGCACGACAAGTTCTAGGAAACTCGCAGGTTGCGACACCAATTGCGACGTTCCTGAAGGTATGAGCGACCGTTTGACATGGATTTTCTACTCATATCACTCTACAGGACGTGTTGACTGACGGGGATGTGGCCTTGCGGAAAGCCAGCAGTGAAGCAATCGGTCGTCTAGCCAGTGTTGCGGGAACCAATTTCCTCACCAGCCAGGTCAAGATGCTGGTGGACCAAGTTGTCAACAACCGCGACCCGCAAGGCCGGGCTGGTTGTGCGCTGGCTTTTGGTGCCATACACGCATACGTCGGCGGTCTTGCCGCGGGCCCCCTCCTGAAGACCACCGTTCACGTCTTGATGTCTCTCATCAATGACCCACATCCTGTCGTCCATTTCTGGGCGCTAAGCGCGCTAGCCCGCGTCATCGATGCTGCCAGCCTTGCGTACGCCCCGTTTGTATCGAGCACGCTCGGTCTATTGTTCAAGGTGTACATGATGGAATCCCACGAGCCTGACGGAGGCTCCTTGAACCATGCTAACATCAGCGGTGATCTACCTGCCTACCAGGTCGTCTGTCGGAATATCGACGCGGTCATTACAGTCCTGGGACCTGACATCCAAGAGTCCACCCGTACCCGGACGTTGGTCCTCGATCTCGTCCATCAGTTTATCGACGAGGAGGACGATGGGATCTGCGTTGAGGCCATAAAGTGCATCCAACATTTCCTTATGTTTGCGCCGGACCATGTCAACATCCCGGAGCTTGTGACACGTTTCAGAGGCTATCTAGCCTCATCAAAGAGGCCCCTCAAGCTCGCGTCGATCAACGCTCTCTACCAGCTTGTCCAGCGCGATGCTCTGAGCATGTCGAAGCTAGGCGGCGATAGGCTCGTCGAAGAACTCTTCGCGATGCTTGATGACGATTCCTCCGTAGACGGCGTTCGGAACGTCATCGCCAGTTGGTTACAGCAGACTGTTATCTACAACCCTTCCGCATGGATTGACCTTTGCCAACGAATTATGTCTCGTACAACCGCCTCTCAGCAGGCGGCCGACGCCGCGGCCAAACGTGGAGACCTGGACGACGAAGGGCAGTCGCTCAGCGTGGGCAGTACGTCCGGCGCTTCTCGCCAGACGTCCCGGTGGCGTACACAACTCTTCGCGCTGCAATGTCTCCACAGCATTTGCACAATAGTCGGACGCTCTGGCCGGAGAGAACATTTAGATATCGCATTCGCACGCAGCCAGGGGATCCCGCTCTCCGGACTACTTGTTTCCCGCGTCCCGGACCTGATCAAGATCGCTTTTACGGCTTCTGCAGCACACGTCACAGAGATACGACTCGAGGGCCTCGCGGTCCTTACGGATGTGATTGAGGTATGACCCCAGCATGTTGCACCAGCTCCGAAGTTAATGCTTCATAGATCTTCGCGAAAGTACCTGACCCGGACTATGAGGAAAATCTCCTACTCGAGCAGCACCAAGCACCTATAACTGCTGCTCTCACCCCAGCCTTCTCGTCAGACTCGACGCCCGAGATCCTAGCTGCAGCGATCGAGACATGCGCCATCTTCGTGGGATCCGGTGTGGTCAAAGATATAGGACGCATGGGGCGCATATTGAAACTTCTCACATCGGCACTCGACCAATCGAAAGGTAATCCGACCATACTTGGAGCCTAGTCCATGTGTATGTACTGTACTGACCATAACGTCTAGGCTCTGGTATGTTAACCCTTGGTGACGCCGCGGAACTCAGCCCCAATGCATCCGTCATGCTACGCATTGCGACGCTCTCCGCCTGGGCAGAACTCGAAGTTGCAAGCATTCAGCAAGAATACCTCACAGAAGTCGTCAAACCGTATCGCGCGACCCTCGCTTCACTTTGGGTGTCATCTCTACGAGATTACGCCAGCATCAGGGTGGACGCAGAGTCGTTGGATGAGACCGCTGCAGGCGCCTTGGATACTTCATATTCTAACCTAGGTCGTGAGGTCCTGCTACCAGTCAGTATACACCCCAAACTGGTTTATAGACGCCTGATTCACATCACTGACATTGGTATAGTACTACACCAAGGCCTGGCCGGTCATCCTTCATGCTATCGCGATTGCCATGCAAAAGAATGATCCAAACATGATCGCCGCGATGGATGGTCAAGAGGCGGCTCCTGCTACCGCAACTTCTGACAATCGTGATGAACCCACTGTATTCTTTTGGGTTATCTTTGGCTTGGCATACGAAGCACTGGCGACGTCGGCTCCAGATGCAGACCAAGATGCGCAACACACGTCCATCATCTCCTTGCAAGCTCTGAAGCACCTGGTGAGACGCAAGTACTGCGGCAAAGCCTTCCAAGATCCGCCCATTTTTGAAGAGCTCTTGAATCTCTTCTATCGGATGTCATTGACGGAGCCTTCTGGCGTGCAAATTCACCTTGTCGAAGCGATCGCTAGTCTTGCTGACAGCATCAACGCTGGAGACCTGACGTGAGTCTGCCTTTTTGTTCAGTCACGACAGATTTTTCAATTGCGCTTAGGAATGGGAGCGCCTCTGCATCGGAGAACGTCCTGTCCTCACCTCTGGTACATTGTCTACGCATCTGTGCCTACATTCTGCGCCGAGTCATATCAGGACCTCAGAATGGGTCTGTCCGTGAGTTCCCTTTTCATGTTGTGAGTTTCTGTAGCCTGGACTCACAATGCGGCATGCAGACGATGGTGCTAGCCCCGCTGAAAAGGTGAAGCTCATTATCGCGGCATTCGAAGCATTCTCCGCTGTTGCTGCTTCATTCGGACCCTCAAGGAGAGAGGACTTCAGGGCGATCGCTATCACGCTCTACTGCGGTGAGCATACCCAGACTTCTCTGCTAGAAACCAACTCACAGGGCGACAAGATTTGTTGAAGGACGAAGCGACAGAATCGGACCTCGTGGGGCCAACCTTGCAAGCACTGAAGGCTCTCCTCGATCGTCCGGCCAATTTACCTGATCCGGATAACAAATATGGCCGTATCGTTCACGGTCTACTCTCAGCTTGTCTGCTCAATGTTGACGCCATGAGGTCGGTAGACGCCCCAGCATCCTGAAAAAAAGCTGATTGAACGTGAATGCCAGTGGTAGAGAAGGCCCAATGTGTAACAAAAAGATCAAGAGCAATCTGCTTGCTGCGGTCTTGGTTCTGACTGTCATTCCGACTACCATTCCCGTTGGACGACCCGTCATTGAACATTGTTGCTTCCTCATCTCGCAGAAGCTTGTTGAGGGCGGGGAGGTGAGATCAAGCGGCAGCAGTTCTGGGCATTATAACTCATCCATATTCCAGCTCTCTCTAACGGCCGCCCATTGCGCTAAAACGCTCATTATAGCTTCCACCACAGGCAACCCTCTCCTGAAGCAGTGTACGAGACATTTGCTTCCGGGGCTCATTGAATGCCTCGCAAAGGCGGCAGCACTAAGTGACGAGGAGAAACCATCGGAACAAGTGCTAGCAATCGTCGGCGAGATCAACAAAGCGCTCTCAGCGTTGTTCCTCTCCCTCCCCGAAGACCTCCGTACGTATTCCAAATCACACACACACCCGCGTTAGCTAATTCCTATGCTGTCTTCAGGGGCTCGAGCTCTAGGCGTCATCATGCCGGTCTTGATATTGTTCCTCAATCCTTCGCGACAACCACCTACCACGTTGCATTCTCAGAGCGTTACGCAGCTCTTGTCTCTGGCTGCCGCATCTCCCGCCGCATTCAAGGATGCAACAGGCAGGCTCGAGCCTTCCGCCAAGGATACATTGGAGACCTCCGTAAGACAAGCGCTGGGCAGCAAGGCGCCGACTGCGGAACCGGCAAAGCCTCAGATCTCGCTTCGTTCATTCTGAGGATGACTAGGTTACAACAGGTCTGCCTGACTTGGAGACGTGTAGGACTAATGCATGTAGACTATATATACCTCTAGTAGTGTAGCAATCATCTGCTGTTGGCGTACTTAGATTACATCAACGACATATGGATTAAGTATCGACATATATACCTAGTTTATCGAAAGCGAAGCAATACAGCAAGCACCGGCCAGAGCAAGCACTATCGTGCGTAAGGATGGTACCCATGCTGTCCCCGAGCCATGTGTCTTGCAGGACCGACTCCCGCGTTCATCATCCCTCCTCTGTTACGTCCCATAGGGTTCATGGCCCCGCCGCCCATCATGCCCATGCCTCGACCCATCATCGCGGCGTTGCCCATGAACGGCTGCATGCCCATCCCGGCCATCGCCATCGGGCCCATACCCATCCGCATGCCTGCCATTCCACCTGCCATCCCACCTGCCATCCCACCTCCCATGCCCGCGGCCATGTTGCCCATGCCGCCGACCATGCCGCGGCCCATTGTCGCACCCATGCCACCCGCCATACCTCCCATACCGCCCGCCATCGCGACGCCCATGCCTGGACTCATCGCGCCGCTCATGGCAGGGTTCATGCCGACACCCATGCCCATGGTCGGGCTCATCCCGACGCCCATCCCGGCAGTGCCACCCATTCCACCGCCCATCCCGGTGAAGTCTCCGCCGGCCATGGGCGTCGCTGGAGAGCCCATAGGCATCATGCCGGGCATACCAGCCGCGGCGGCTCCCATCCCCGACATGCCCATGCCCATACCCATACCCATACCCAGCATCGGGTTTTGGCTCATCATACGCTGGTAGAGCATGGACATCTGCTGGGGGCCGACGTTGGCTTGGGCGCCGCCTCCGAAGCCCACCGGGGTACCGGTAGTCTCCCCGTAGTTGCTGTCGCGGTTCCCGCGTCCACTGGTAGTACGCGTGGCATCGCGTTGGCTGCGAGGCTGGGCGACCTTCACTTCGATCTGAGCGGCCAGTGAGCACACAACACCCATCATACAGGGGACACGAGAGAATGCACACCTGCTTGTCATCCAGGAATAGGTTTGGCTGGCCCACCAGTTGCTCTGTATTGCTCGCATCTTCGAAGGTGACGAAGCCGAAGCCTTTGGATCGACCAGTTTCCCGATCGATCATGACCGTGCAATCCACAACCTTGCCGTATTGCGAGAAGAAGGCTCGCATGGAATCCGACGTGGTGGAGTGTGAGAGGCCTCCCACGAAGTAGCGAGTGTTTCGGAGATGCTCTTCACGCGGAATTGCTCTTTTCGGGTCAATCTAACCTCGGGATGAGCTTGCGAACGCGACAAGAATATGCCATGCTGTCGTACAGTCTTCCCGTCCAAGACATGTTCCCGGCACATCACCGCATTGACAGACGACGGATCTTTGAAAGTGAGGAACGCGAACCCGCGTGACCGGCCGTCCTGATCACGCAGGATCGTGCAGTCCTCGACTTCTCCAAATTCTGAGAAGTACTTCCTCAAACCCTCTGCTCAAACAGGGACGTACACAAACGGTCAGCCATCGACTTGTACATCTTCCGGGCAAGGACTTATACCATCTGTGGTATCCCAGCTGAGACCTCCGACGAACATCTTGCTGTATTGAATGATTGGTCGTACCGTAGGCGGACAGGGGTGTCGTGAGGTAGGGCAATAGAGACAATTAGGTGACAATTTGAGGAGTATCGTGGAGTACCGAGGAGCGACGTAGGAGAATATTAGCATCCGTAAAGTAAGAAAGAGATAGCCAGCGTAGCTGATAGAGGAGAGATCCGCGGCGAGGCAAGGTCATGGCATATGCGCGTGCGAGTATGGTGCGTCTGATGTGGGGTGGCGAATTTTCGTAAAGGGTATAGGTGGTTAATTGATAAGGTAGGATGTAGCACTTCGTGCCGCAACAGTACCATAGACCACGGTATGCAATAGCCATATCTGCCACGAACAAACAAGAGACATAAACATAAAAGAGCACTCACCCTTCATCTTTCATCTCAGACGGCCGCTTAATTCTGCGGCCGTTTTCGTCAAAAGCTGCGTCCTGTCCTGCACCCTCGTTTTTCGTCGCAGAAATTGATGATGACCCTTGGTATTGTTGGCGCTCCTGCGCCGGGGTTTGCTTGTACGCCGAGAATTGCTGGGCGATTTGCGCCGAGTAAGACAGTTCCGATGACTGTGTGGGCTTTGGAGGTAATGAACTCTCCTTCTTCACAGGTGCTGGTTTGTCTTCCTGTTTGGCCCCCGCTGTGGTCATTTCCTTCTTGTCTGTGGCAGGCTGAGTCGACGCTTGCTGCGAGGACTCTTCACGGTGCTCCTCGTTATCACCGTACAGATCTGTGGTTAATCCCCTTATCAGCGATCGTCCTCAAAAAGCTGCTGATCCATACTAGCCGTCGTAAAGATCGCCGTCGAGAGAGTCAGCCATGGTGGTCCGAGTCGAACGATAGGAAATGCTACCGCTGTCTCACTCGCGTCTTTCCAGCGGCTAAATTACGTAAGCAAGATCCTGTGCCAACCCCTTTTTGGTTAACTACGTTCCGTAACCGTTAATGTGGACAACGCGATTCAGCCACGACAACGTACAAAACATGAACCACAGCGTGTCATCATAATATACAGCCCTCATTCCTCCTTCGCAGCTCCCATTCTCACCGGCACCTTACCGGTCACCTCCACCTCCCCATAGATCGCCGCCGTTGCAGCCTCCAGCGCCGGGATCGTAAACTCGTACGTCGCGATAGCAGGCACCTCCAACTCTCCAACTGCAAGCAGATCGTACGGAGCACACGTAGACACTGCCACCATCTTCTTCAGCCCGCCTTCGCCATCCCGCACGATATCGGTGACCTTGTGGAGGGCGTCAATCTGCCACGCGCCCTTGTCGAAGCCGTTCCGAGTCGCAAAGATGACAGAGGTCGCACCGCGAAGATTCTCCTTTAACGCATTTGAGAAGTCGTCTCCAGGTGCGTAGACGACGTGCTCGACCGCTGGCACGCGTCGCGACACTGAAGCGGCGAACGCGAGGAATGACGGTCCGGCGGTATTCCGGACGCGTCCGGCGCCGTCGCGCAGCTGTCCCTCCGCATCGTCCATTGCCAGGTTGATGCTCTCCATTCGCGGCGTCAAAAGCACAGCGGGACCGGACTTGGAAAGCCATATGAAGGGGCGCGAGTTCGGAATGTGGGAGATCGCGGCGAGGTAAGCACGTCCGCTGAGCAGGAAATGTTTCCTCTTCATCTCCGCAACGCCTTTGGCATCGAAGGACGCGAGCACATCGTCCCAGTTACCGGCGAATTTTTCCTTCATCTGCGCAATGCGTACACTGCTGGCTTGCAGAGCGTCCATCGAGAGCCGCCCCTCTGAGACCGCGGCATACGTTGCCTCGATGGCACCCACATGACGTTTGAAGGTGTGGCATATCATGACGATGTCCGCGCCCGCTTCCAAACTGAGCACCGCTCCGCCCTCAGATCCATATTTCTCCGCGACCGCCTCCATCTCGAGGCAGTCCGTCACCACCACGCCCTCGTAACCCAGTTCCTTTCGAAGCAGGTCCGTGGTGATTGCGCGGGAGAGCGAGCAAGGCGTGTCGTCCCCAGTGACGAGCGGCAACGCCATGTGACCGGTCATGATGCTTGCGATCCCGTCCAGGACGACGGCAGCGAATGGGACGAGCTCCGTGATTTTCAGCTGTTCTTTGTCTACCAGAATGCGTGGTAAACTCAAATGAGAGTCGACATGAGTGTTTCCATGACCGGGGAAGTGTTTGGCTGACGGCGCGACCCTTCCGGCGGTCAATGCTGCGCTGACGGCTTGGACGTAACGAGCGACTGTGGCGGGATCTATCGAGCAACTAAACATCTGCCAGATATCATTCAATAACAGACTCACCATCTCCAAAGGACCGCACGCCTGTAAAGCACGTTGTCAAGTGTTAGCACGTCAAAAAGCAAACAGACCACTTACCGATGACCGGGTTCCGAGGATCAGTGTTAATGTCTGCTACTGGGCTATATCTGGAGGCGGCGTCAACGATCATTGCGCGATGGACCACAATGCCGTGCTTACACCCAATTGATGCCAACAGCTCGCAGCTCCTTGGCTGTAGCAGCGGAAACAGCCGTCGCGAGGGAAGTGGAAGCCGTCGCCGCCAGAGCCATCGCTCCTGGGCTATATATAGTGAGAAACAGACAAGAGCACCTCTGTGATCGCGCAATGCGTACAACTGTGTTCCAGCTTCTCCAGTTGCGGCGGTACTGTAAGCCGAAACAAGTCCTGGCAAAATTGATGAGTTATACGGTATCGGTGAGACAACATGTCTACACACCATTTTCTTGGTCAATGCCAATCATCAGCGGCCGCGTATGGCCGGCTTCCTGCGCCAACGACTGCAGTTCGCGCACGATGCTATGCACTTGGGCTGAGCCTGGCACAGCAAATTCAGTACGACCGGTTGACATGGACAGAGGTGGTCACCTACTTTGTACGTTACGCTTCATCAAGATCACATTGCTGTGAGGTTGCAAAGATTTCGGGGTGTTAGATTCCACAAGCGCCTCTGGACGCGGTGCAACGGTGCGTACCCAAGGTAATAATCCTTGATCAACGTTCTGATGTCTTCACTGACTTCATAGCCATGGAACCCAAAGACGAAGTGCTACAGTAGCGTGATCGCAACAGCAACTTATGGTGGGGTCACTGTATATATGCACCTGGCCGATCTCTCGCTTTTGCGCTTCCGTGAGGGTCGTCATGATTAATTGTCGAAACTGGCTAAGTTTTGGCTGCACTCGTCCAAGACTAGGCAGGACATTGACAACGTCTGGCATCAGCGGGTTCGCAACAACAGGAAGCAACGGTTGCAACCTACCGCGATCTGGATTGTCACGGCTTGACAGAAGGAGTAGTTTTGCCTGGAATCAAATATCCCTTGTGCTCTCGCTGGTCCTTATGTAGGTCGAAGATTGATGAAGAGGCCTATCTCATCATGTGGTCGGCGAGAGCGGCAACGCTCGCGGGTCCGCGTGGGCCGACTGCTCCGGAGTCACTTCAAGAAGAAGGCTTTCATATCGACGTTAGGCAGCTGTTGTTGTGCACCTGAACATCAAGTTATATGTAACCGAAACAGCACACGCTCGATTTCCAGTCATTCTGTGGGTCCATTGCTCTTGACGCTTGGGATGCACACGCAAAAGGCTTGGCCTAAAGTGCTCGATGGACTCAGCTTATAGTACTATAGCTGAGCGAGGGTCGATCGTGGTTTACCGGATGTGGCGGACTAGGCCTAGGAACGGTGGCGTGAGCGTCTGTCAGTAGACGCCTATAAACGTCCACGGGGAAACACAGCATAAACAATCCAGTTCACACAGCGCAGTATCCTCCACCGTGCCAGGGATTCTCACTCGACAAGTGCATCGTTGTGCATACAATCTCAGAGAGGATCTTACGCCGAAAACACCGCCCACGAGGGTTAGGATAAGATTCAGAGCGCGGACGGTCGACGTTTCATACAGACTGAGCGCTGCCGCGACCCGAAGCCACGTGGGGGCGCACAAGCTCGGCACACACACAGCCTTGCGAGATGCTCGAGCTCGTTGTTCTGTTCATCTACACCACGATTCACGACGTCCACATCACGACCAGCTGGGGATGAACGACGCGATGAAGAAGCTCTTCGGAAGAGACAAGCCCAAATCCGCGAAGAACAACCACGATGGCCCAATCGAAGTACGCTTGCCATCTCTCCCTCCCCATCCTGACCTTTACCGATACTTACCGCCACAGAACCTCGCACATCCTCCTCAGAGACACGACAGGTTACACCCTTTGCCAGACGACCAGTGGGATCTCATCTCAGAGACCGATCCTCCCCTGCAACCTCTCCGACCGTCTACGGTGACTGCCTCCCAAACCTCCTCTCTCGCATCCATACATCAAGCCAACCCTCCTACCCCAAGTCCACTACCACGCTCCGCTTCGCCTTACACTGTACCCGCCACACCACCTCAACAACATGCGAAGCCCAACGGCAACCACAAAGAACGCGATCAGCAATTGTTGCGCAAAAGACCACATGCCCCCGCAGCAAACTCGTTCGCCGCCGTAGGCATACTCCGAGCATTGGAGCCCCACCTAGAACCAGTCATTTCTCATGATCCTTCAGAGGACGGCTTCACGGATGTTTCCGTCCGCGAGGAGAAGAAAGAGAAGCGTGGATTCTGGGAGCGAGCTAGTCACAGGGAGAGGGACAAGGACAAGGATCGAGCCAAGGAAAGAGAGAAGGACAGGGATAAAGAGAGGGACAGAGACAGAGAACGAGAACGAGACAGGAATCGAGAGAAAGACAGGGACAGGAAAGAGGAGGATGCGCCTGCAGAGTTGACGCGCATGATCGGTGCGTGCTACTCGCCTCGTGTGCCCTGATGGACATTTATGAAGCTCGCCATTCTCAGGCTATCTGACTGCCACTGCATCTGAAGACTGGTCTTTGGTATTGGAGGTATGTGACCGAGCATCGTCAAACGATGCTACAGCGAAGGAAGCGGCGAAAGCCTTGAGACGGGAATTTAAGTGCGTTCGATCACCGAGCGTTTCCTTCACTGGCAACTCACATGTCCTAGGTATGCTGAGCCCGCTGCTCAGCTGTCTGCTGCACGGGTAAGATCTACGACTGGGCCCCGAAATGTAAATACTGATCAGCCGTTCTTAGTTATGGGCCATCATGTTGCGGAACTGCTCGAGCAGGTTTGTGTACTACTGTGAATCACGCAAGTTCCTCGACACCCTTGAAGACGTCCTGGGCTCCCCTAGAACCTCGCCCGTGGTCAGGGAGAGGCTACTAGAAATCCTTGCCGCTGCTGCATATAATAGCTCCACAGGTACGTTACCGTTGTCCGTTCTCCGCGGTGGCGATTTGCACGCTCACGCGTACCATGGTAGATGGTGGATTCAAGTCATTATGGAAGAAAGTGAAGCCTAGAGAGAAACCAGAAGAGGTATGCTGCATCGCATGCTTGTTCGTTCCTTTCGCTCACCAGTTCGCAGGGTATGCCATTCGACAACGACGACGCGATGTTTTACCCAGCCACGCCACGGCATTCGGCCGGTCCGAACACCCTTCAACCGCCCGTATTGGACCCGCGTCCCCAGCCTCCGTCGCGGCCGCACTCCCAGCCACGCGTTCACCATGACCAGCAGGGCGCCACACCTCAACGGCCTCCTCCAACGGTAAGTCGCTTGCTCGTCGCAGTACGGGTTGTGGCGTGATCATGCGCTAACGACGTAGGCCACTCTCGAGAAGACGCGCCCATCCCGTAATCGCGTGATACCCCCGGAGGAGGACATCCGGAGGCTGTTCCAGGAGTGCAAGGTGGGACAGGGCAACGCATCCTTGCTCGCGGAGGCCCTTTTGTATGCGAAGCCAGAGGACCTCAAGAGCAAGGACATCATCAAGGTCGGTGTATAGTAGCACTTGTTGGATTGCTTGTTCACGCCATACTCCAGGAGTTCTACGCACGATGCCGGGCATCGCAAGAGCTCATATCGGCCCAAATACCGTGGGCAGCCGCCCAGGCGGAAAAGTCACGTGAAGGGAGAGCGCGGGCAGACCCCAAGGCGAAGGAGGGACGTCATTCCGTCGAGCGAGAGCGCGCCCCGTCCAGCCCAAAGAAGGAGAAGCCGGATACGGAACATCTCACGACGGAAGAGAAGCTACTTGCGGCGATCCTGAAGGCGAACGAGGAACTGCTGGAGGCACTCCGCCAATACGATGACCTCGAGCGCGTTGGCATCGAGCGTGATGCGCAGGAGAGGAGCAAGAAGGAGATCAGGATGGATCGTAGTGTAAGTCGGCTCTCTCCGTTTATCCGCGCCCACACCCTCATGTCTCTTCAGCGTCTACAGTACGACGAGAGCGAGCACTCGTACTATCTAGATCCCTGTCAGGCCAATGACAGCGGCGCCGGTGCCTCCTCTTCCCGCAGTCCTTCACCGTCGCCGTCTGCTTCACCGTCACCTGCGCCATCGCTCGTCATCACGCCTACACCCTCCAGTCTCGCGCAGAGTCACCCGCTTCCGCCTACACCCCACCAACCTCCTGTTGCAGCAGCGAACCACTCACATCCCATCGCCCAGCACGGTTCGATCGCGTCTCTTGCGCCTCCACGGCCTGCTGCTCCCCACGGTCCGCGTTCTCCAACGCACCGGTCGAACACGCCGTCGCCGGAGCGGTTGCCTACTGTGCATCGGCTCCCGCGGACGTCGTTCGAGAGTACTCAGAGCGCGGCAAGACAGCAACAAGCTTCCAAACCTAGTCGCGAGAGCAGCGAGGAGTGGTCGGATCTGGAACAGGAGGCCAAAACACCTGTGCGGCCCAGCGCCAAAGCGCTCGGAAAGCGCAAGGTCGTCGATCCACCTGCGGAAGATGATCGTAAGCGCACTCTCCCTCCTCTCATGTCCTGGCCCGACGCTGAACAAAACGATCTACAGGGTCGTTCGATCCAAACGATCTTTTCTATACTCATGACAGCGACTCAATGCACAACTCAGACGAGTCGGATTCTGAAGACGCGCGCGCGAAGAACCCGTGGCATAGACCGATCCACTACGTCTACGATGCCGCCGCGGAGCGGACGGCTCAGCGCATACGAGAGGGGCGACTTGCTGCGGCTGCCCTCATTGGCGGCGTGCACTAGCCATCCAAGCCCGCGCTTGAATAAGTCTGCCCTGGGTTCTCTCTCACCTAATTTGTGGCTCGTAATCTCTCTCAACACACTCTCTACACTGCCGTCATCTGCTAGCCCATATTTCTCGCGGGTTCACCTATTCGTGATTATGTTGTGTTACTGCACGCTTACCACTTGTCCTTTTACCCTACATACACATTTATACCTTCCGCAGAGGGCTTACAGTTGGCTTACAGTACCTCGGTCATCCTGCGCTCCGTGCACGTACATGTGCGTGTGTTGCGCAATGTATACATTGGTATATATATTCGCTTCGTGGATCCAGGAATGGGGAATTGTATAGTATAAATTCATCTCGGACACTAGTAGTACATAGCCGCCGCCAATGCCTAGAGGCCGTTCCAGCCGTTGTGTTGCTCGGAAGTCGGTCCGCGTGCCGCATATACAATCAGTCTCGCACCTAGCCATGCCTCCATTCTGGCTAGGCAGCTTTTCTTGTCCGACGACGACTCAAGATCTCAGTTTAACGGCCACAGTGAACATGTGGGAAGCACCGTATCCGCCCTGGGACTTCACTGACAGGAACAGGTACGTACGCAGTAGCTAACTGCGAGATCGACGTGATATCGAAGCGATCGTGCAATACAATCGACTCTAATACTGATCAACTCAAATCGATCTAGCTTCGCGTACGTACCGAACATATCGCTCTGTTCTGCACTTCGAAATTGAGGCACGCCTCAGGTTTGAGACGGTCATCAAGCGATGGCCCGTCATCCTCACGGGCATTATAGACAACATCTACTGCCGGAACCACGACCTCGGCGTGTCCCTCCCCTCCAAGACGGAGGCGGAGAAGGCTCTGATAGAGGAGACGATAGAGGAGGGCAAGAAGATCATCAGCAAAGTCGGCGAGGTCAAGTACGACATGGCCAGAGATCGCGCGCTGCAGTAAGTCGCAACGGAGCTGTCCGTGGAGATCGTCCTGGACGAATATTGCAGACCCATTCCGAACGACGGGGAGGCACTGGCGGACATATACAATAAGGAACTCGATCGCTTGGCCGAGAACAAGAAGAACACTTGGCTTACCGTGCCGTGGCTTTACTCCGAGTAAGACCCTCCTCATGCTCGAGAACTCACGCTCACTTGCTTCCCACGCTGGGATGTAGATGCTATCTGTGAGCAATTATCAGTCATTCGCTCTACTGAGGGTCTCACATTGAACTCTTAGCTATCGCCTGATCCGATCGTTCTTCGTACAGACCAAGCACTGGAAGGACTATGATCCGTTCCTTGTTCAGAAAGAGGGGACATTCCAGAAGAGCTCCAAGGCCATCTACCGTAGGTCTCTCTAGACGACCATCTTGCCTAGCTCTCTAATCATCTTGAGCAGAGCTTGCGACGACAATGCACGAGCTCGAGCAGGACAAGGAAACCCTCGAATCCGACCCGGACAACTCGAAGGTCATCTTCAAGGAGATGATCCAGATGTGCCTATGGGGCAATGCTACAGTATGCCCATGACCCTTGCACGTCGCATTCAACTGACCGTCGGATATCAGGACCTGTCCATGCTCACGCACATGTCGCACGAGGACATACAACGGCTGCAGTCTGTCGGCAAGGATGCACAGGCCGCGCGGGCCGAGTTCATTTTGCACGATGACCAGGAGAAGGTTTGGCACCATCTGACGAGCCTCGCTGGGAAGCAGGACTCGCGAGTCGACTTCGTTCTGGACAATGGTGTGTTTCTACTCATTGGGGGGGATTATAACCCACCGGTTGCAACCCGCCGACTGACGGTGACTGCCTTGGCAGCCGGATTTGAGGTAGGTTCCAGGACCCTGTGCAGTGCCGCCGCGGACCCACTCAAGCGGCGGTCGTAGCTCTTCACCGACTTCGTTTTCGCGGACTTCCTCGTGACATACACTCCTTATGTTTCCAAGGTGGTATTCCAGTACGTTTAGCACCCTCTGACGCCATCAGCGAGCTCCCGAGATGTTGATGGGTTTCCTTACCCAGTCCCAAGCTCATCCCTTGGTTCGTCTCGGACGTGACGCCGCCCGACTTCAAGTCGACGACGAAGTCTCTGCTCTCCCCCACCTTCTTCCCACAGGAGACCACCACAGAAGGAGCGCCGGCCGCGGGGTCCTCGGACGACTCCCGCGCCCACCTCCTCGAGATGGTGAAGCGCTGGGAGTCGTACATCGAGTCCGGCGTGTTCTCGCTGTCGGTGCCTATCGACAGCCCTCTCGGTGCTTCCGACAAGATGGTCAGTCCTGCACGATATTTCCCGTCGATGATGGATGTGTATCTCTAAGAGGCATAACAGGCTGACTTCTGGACGTCGCCGTACCCGTACTGGAACATGGACGCTCTTGCGCCGGAGCTGCACGCCTCTCTGCGCGACAGCAGTCTTGTGATTTTCAAGGTAGGTTGCAAATGGTATGTCCATCCATCCCCTTCGCTAACGATGCGTTTACCGGCTCCAGGGCGACTTGAAGTGCGTCCGGGGGTGCCTGATTGATCGAGGCGTTACTGACCTTGACACTGCCACACGAGTAGCTTCCGCAAGTATGTCACCTGCACCCGATCCCTGCTTCAACTAGCTCACCGCTTGGATAGGCTCACCGGAGACGTCCAATGGCCCGTCTCCACGCCCTTCGAGGAAGCCATCGGTACCTCGCACCCTTCCTCCATATCCCGTGTCCTCTAGTACTTATTTGCGTCTCAGGCCCCATCGCCGGCACGTTCCCCATCATCAGCCTGCGCACGAACAAGGCGGACGTGATCGTCGGCGTCGACGCCGCGCTAGCGGCCAAGCTCGACCAGAGCGGAGAGAAGTGGCGGTACAACGGAAAGTGAGTCCGACGATCCCTGCCTCGCACCGTCACCGTCTGCCGCGTGAGGGGAACGGAGCTGATGCGTACGGATATCTGCAGGTACGCTGTGGTGCTCTTCCAGCCCCGGTCCGATTCGAAGTGAGAGGGCTTGGAGCATACTTGGAGGAGAGTGGATGAAGCAAGGGAGTCATGAATAGATGTATCGCGTTGCGGACAGGAGACCTGTGCGTCGTACCCGGCAGAGCGATGTTCGTTTGTACACTTGAGCCCATCCCCCGCACATCCTACATTTCATCAGCCTTCTAGTTAGTACACACATCACTCTTCGTCCTCGCTCAGCACCTCCTCTTTATCGCCCCTCCACCCCTCGTCTGCGCCCGCATACCGATCGCACAACGCCCACAAATCGTCCCTCAATTCCCGCATTTCGTCGAACTCGAGCCCCATCCGCCCCACCACCTCAGCGCGGCGGTCCACGCACGCCTGCACGCGCGCCGCGTAGGCGCCGAACACGCGCGCG
>CCBP010000273.1:0-23120 GCA_000765035.1 Trametes cinnabarina | reverse complement strand
GGATGCTGCGTCCGGCGTGAGCACGGATATCCACGTGAGAGATGTGGGAGGGGCGAACCTGAACGGCGCTGGGCTCATGGCCGAGAAGTACTCGTCGTGCTTCTCGTGCTCGGCGGGGCCGAAGCCTCTGGACACTTGCCACCGAGCGTATTCGGTCACAGGAGCCTGCGTAGGAGCACGCGTGATTTTATAAGATCTCGTAGGGTCGACGGCATGAAGAGAAAGGCGTCTCACCTTGCTGCTCGGCGCGTTCCCATTGTTCACAGCGGACAAGTCGTACAGCCGTTTCGCCGTCTCACGGGACCACGTCACGGAGGACGGAACGGGATAGAACCCAGATAGATGCGAGAGGCCCAACGTGCCGGACGCGTTGAGGAGGCTGCTCAGCGACAAGATGTCATGCGACGAGCTTTTGAGTCTGTACGGACTGTCAATCATGCCCAGAATAGGTGATCGCGATAATTGCGCACGAACCTGAACGGCAGCGTCACGCTCTCGATGTGTGTGGCTAACAGAGCAGAGGTATGGTATGGACTTCGCAGCTGCAAAGACACTGAGCCAGCGCCTATTTAACAAGGTCAAGTGGCGTACGTACGTCGATGTTCAGCCGATCGAGCCATTCCGTATTTTCCCATGTTGATGGGTGCTGCAGAGGTACGTTGATGGTCGACAGAGCCTCCAAACTGCGCATGCACAGCGCATCGTTGATGACTTTCGCCATAGTTCGTTCCTAGACGACCACGCGCTCAGGTCAGGGAAATCGTCCCACCCAGCACCGGCGTTTCAGACAATGACGCACCTCGTCTGGGCTCGCGGGCAGATTTGACGCGTCGGATAAGAAGGGGAACGTGAGCGATGGCAGTTTGGGGTACTCGTCGCGAAAGGTGGAGAAGAAAGCGTCCGTAAAGCCGCCGAATGTACTGCATTCGCTCGTGAGTTGGACACCCTGCGAATGTGCTCAGCGCCGGACGACGGTGGGAGGATGGTCGTATCAGACCTGCAAGGCATCGCATTCCTCGACGAAAAAACGGACGTCGGTCTCTAAGATCTCGTGTTCCTGCGACGCAGGGAGCGGGGGGACGTCAGACGGTCGAGCGGAGGTAAGGCCTTGGAACAGACATTACACGCTCATGGTTTGCGAACGCATCTCGGCCTGCTCGCCACTCGGCTTCCGACCGTTCCCAGTCGGCCAGATCTGGGAGCTTCTGTATGCTGCGTGGGTGGTAGTAAACGCGACTGTAGTCGGACCAGAAACGAATATTGGACGCGTCAAGGGTGGCGGGCGTTTTTGTATTTTCCTGATGCTCGTCCGATTCCTGGAGCTCGCGATCTGATCGCGTGTGATAGTCGCTTTTCGGGATGGGATCCTGGCGGTATTGCACCACCCCGCCGTCCCTTGACAGGTGCGTATGTGAGCTGTGTGGTCCCATACCAGGGCAGGCAGAGTTTCACCATTGGCTTATGTCCGAATCGTCTGCTCCGGCATAAAGCTCGTCTGACAAGGCGCCGAAGTGTGCTGTTTCATGGTCAGCGTCTGGTGCAGCCACCGACCGGCGAGGCCTACATTTTCTATCGAATATGACCACCCTCGGACAGAACGTCGGTTCACCCTGTGTGCGGGGGGCGTGAGCTGGGAAGGTTCACGCAGATGCAGTGGGAGAGCAGCACCGCACCTTGTGGTTCAGGCCTTCTCTGAATGAGCGGTCGTGGAAGACGAGCGGGTCCTCGTCCTCGCCATAAGTAAAGTAGCTCTCTTGGGTATTCCAAAAGTGCTGGCCGATGAAGTTGGCGAAGGACCCTGCCTGGACGTAGAGGATCTCCTTCATGCCAGCCTATTCCAAGCAGACCACGAGCGCTAGAGGGAAAGAGTACATATGCAGCGTGATTTCGGAGAAGCGCCCAAAGCCCTTTCCCCGCAACGCCTCGGACGCTCTCTGCTGTAGCCTGAGGAGACTGTAGCGAGGGAACGCTGACCACAGCAGCTTGTCCTCCAACCACCACCACCACCACCACAACCATGACCGTCTCCGTCTCCTCTCTCCATCCCGTCCTTACCCTCCCCCAGCCGGTCGTTCTCCTCCCCACAGCCCGGTTGCAGACCTTTCTAGATGAGGCCGCCGGCGCAAGGCTCGTCCACCTCGTGCAGCAGGCCGACTCCGAGCTCGTCATAGGCACCGTCCCATGCCCCTCCACATCCGAAATCTACCCTTGGGGTACCGGTGCGCGAGTGGTCCGCGTCATCCGGACAATGTCCAAAGCCTCCGAGAAGGCGTTTCAAGTCACTCTCCACGGCCTGTCCCGCTTGTACTATCCGGACACCCAGTCCGGCGCCCCTTTTAACCCCAACGACCTCATCGATATCAGCGTCGAGCACCCCAAGCCTGCAGGCACTCCTTCGCCGGAGGCCGTCGCTGCGTTCCGAGCGGCCGCCGCTAAGTTGCTCGACCATCTCGCAAAGGACGCCACCCAGCAGTCGCGACGAGATGTGTACGTGAAGATATCCCACATGCTCGACGAGGTCTCGGACGACCGCACGCCATGGATGGCGGACGTCATTGTCGCCGGGATCAACAAGATCGATTACAACGACAAGCTAGGTGAGCACCTCATACCAAAAGCATGATCTTGCATACCGCACGGTGTGGTGCCGAGCCATAAGCGAACGCCGCCCGGACCGTCGCCGCTCGAGGCGGAGGGTTGGTGGTCACTCTGCCTGGAGCGTACCCGACGCTGTGCACCTCCGACGGGCCTCATGGCGGTCGCGTCTGGAGGCTGACTGGCGTGGGGACATTGTCTGCATTCGGCACAAGAGTTCCTACAGATACTCAACACCGCTGCAGCATTCCTGTCCGCTCTGGACGTCAACGACCGGCTGCATCGAGCCACCGAGCTGTTCGTGAAGCAGGCGTCCATCTCGGAAGTGACCAAGAAGATCGCACAGTCCATCGACGAGTCGCTGTCCAAGCAGCAGAAGGAGTTCTTCCTCCGCCAACAGCTGGCTGCCATCCAGCGCGAGCTCCAAGCGCTCACTCGCAATTCCGGATCCGCGACTTCCCACCCAAACGGTGCACGGTCCTCGGCTGGTGCGTCTGAACTGGACGATCCCGAACAGGCCGAGGCGGAGGACATGGCGGATATCCGGCAGAAGATCGAGGCGATGGCCAAGGACAGCGAGGAGCGCAAGACAGCCATCCGTGAATGGAAGCGACTCCAGCGTATCCCCGCAGGAAGCGTTGAGCACGGCGTCATCCGCAATTACGTGCGATTTCCTAATACTCTCCGCATGTGTTTCTCGTTGCTGACGACGCGCGTGCAGCTCGAGTGGCTCACCTCCATACCCTGGCCGTCCTCCTCCGCATTCGCGACGGTGAGCTCCGCGGACAAGATCCGCGACCGCGCCTTCCTCGAGAACGCCCGCCGCCAACTCGACGAAGATCATTATGGGCTCGAGAAGATCAAGAAGCGGCTTATCGAGTACCTCGCCGTCGTCCGCCTCAAACAGCTCCAAGCGGAGCGCGAGGCAGCACTGCAGCAACAACAGGCCTCGTCATCCGCGGGTTACACGCAACCGCCGCCCGGGGATGCCTCCGCCCCGCCGCAGCGCACAGAAGGTGACGCGACCTCGCGCGCATTGGCTTTGATTTCGCAGGCGCTGAACTCTCCGCGGCACGCTGTCGTAGCAGGGACGAAAGAGCAGGGTCCGGGGAAGCGCGAGGCGGGGGCCCGGCCGTCGGAGGACTCGACGTCGTCCGCGGCCAAGTCGTCGGCTGCCGATTCTCAGACACCCAAGCGCGGTCCCTCGCCCAAGGCCGTGAAGGGACCCATCCTCTTGTTCGTCAACTGTAATCCCTTATTGGAAATGAAATGTCGCTCATCGCTCAATGCGTTAGGTTCGTTGGTCCACCGGGCACTGGCAAGACATCTCTTGGACATTCGATCGCAAGAGCGCTAGAGCGGCCGTTCCAGCGTATATCGCTGGGCGGTGTGCGCGACGAGGCTGAAATCAGGGGCCATCGCAGAACATACGTCGCCAGTGGTCCCGGATCCATTGTGCAAGCTCTGCGTAAAGCCGGGCGGCCTGACCCTGTGATCCTTCTGTACGCCTGTGATCGTCCGCGTTTGCGAGAGGCTCGGTCTGACTGGTTCATAGCGACGAGATAGACAAGATCGGCCAGAGTAACTTCCATGGCGATCCTGCCGCTGCGCTGCTCGAGGTGCTTGACCCAGAGCAGAATCACTCCTTCAACGTGGGCAATATTCTAGTATGACATTTCCCCGTGCTGACGCCCTTCCTTAGGATCACTATATCAATGTTCCGATAGACCTCAGCCAAGTTCTCTTTATCTGCACCTCGAACTCGCTGGAGACCATCTCCGCACCTCTTCTGGATCGTTGCGAAATCGTTCACCTATCAGGTGCGCCTTCTTCCAGAAATGCCAGCAGGATGTTTATAGTGACAAGCGTCTAGGCTACACGTACGACGAGAAGCTCCACATCGCCCGCAAGTTCCTCCTTCCGAAGCAACTGAAGGCGAACGGGCTCACTCCAGAGCACGTCACGATCACTCATTCTGCGCTGATGCGTATCGCGACGCACTACACCCGCGAGGCCGGCGTCCGCTCACTTGAGCGCGCCATCGGCGCCGTCGTACGATACAAGGCCGTCGAGTGGGCCGAGTACGTCGACAGCACCGGGAATGACGACATCACCAAGGTGCCCGTCGTCGTCGCTGGCGGAGACGGCGGCGCGAAGACGTACAAGAAGATCGTCGAGGAGCACGAGCTGGAGAAGATCCTCGGCGTCGCGCGGTGGGATGAGGAGGAGCTGCACCGCGAGAAGCGGCGCGGCCTCGTCTACGGCCTCGTCGTCACCGGTATGGGTGAGGGCGGCATCCTCCCGATCGAGACTATCTCGGTGCCGGGCAGCGGCCAGCTCAAGCTCACGGGGAGCCTCGGCGAGGTCATCAAGGAGAGCGGGGAGCTTGCGCTGAGCTGGGTGAAGAGCCACGCGTACGACCTCTACATCACGAAGCATCGCTCG
The DNA here is from genome assembly GCA_000765035.1 of Trametes cinnabarina. Lineage (NCBI taxonomy): Eukaryota > Fungi > Basidiomycota > Agaricomycetes > Polyporales > Polyporaceae > Trametes > Trametes cinnabarina. The sequence goes on along the minus strand of CCBP010000273.1, from coordinate 18,080 downwards.
GAGGACCCGCTGAAGGTCCCGAACCCGATCGACATCCACCTGCACCTGCCTTCGGGCGCGGTCAAGAAGGACGGTCCGTCGGCGGGCATCGCGATGGTATGCAGTGCTTCTACGCATCGTCATGACACGGTTGACACAGGCTGACGCTTGCCCTTCAGACCTGCGCTTTCGTCTCGCTCCTCACAGGCGCTTGCGTTCCTACGAACGTCGCCATGACCGGCGAGGTGCGCCCTCTCTCACTCTCACTCACTCTCACTCTCTGCGCCCCTTCCGCTTCTCCTTCGCCCTAACACACCCCCGTTCCCCACAGGTCACCCTCCGCGGGCGCGTTGGCGCCGTCGGCGGGATCAAGGAGAAGGTGCTCGGCGCGCACCGCGCTCAGATGACGAAGCTCATTCTGCCATGGGCGAACCGCAAGGATGTCGAGCACGACGTGCCCCCTGAGGTCCGCGCGGAGATGCAATTCGTGTTCGCGCGCACGATGGAGGAGGTGCTCGAGGCCGCGTTCGGCAAGGGCGTGCTCAACTGGCGCAGGAACATGGTCGTGATGGAGAGTCGGCTGTAGTGGACGACGGCTGGGTTTGGTACGGCGGAACACGTGGTATGGGGGGTGTGGATGGGAATGGCGGATATGGTACAGTATGCTTCGTTTGAATTGCCCTCCACTCGTTCAGGATAGGATCAAGGATCGCGGATTTCTGTATGACTAGAAGATGCTCGTATCTACTCTTATAAGACACGCGCTTTTGTTGTGGGACGCGCCATCCTCGTTTCCGCAGCTACAGTAGTACCTCTGTGCCCAATGTCGTAGCGTTCAGTTCGAACGAGAGTTGGGAAGTGCCAAAGCTGGCAGTGCCAATTATTGCACCAGATGGCGACTCTGTTACTCCCGCCACCCGGTATAGACGAAGAGCTATTATGTGCAAAATGATCTCTGCGCTTCCTACATTACGACTAGGGACAGAAACTCAAGCCAAGACGGAGTGGGGGAGACATCTAGAAGTGGATGGGCTTGTCGTACGCAGCCATCGCACCCTCCTTGAAGGCCTCGCTGAGCGTGGGCTGCACGACGAAGCATCGTCAGCAGCAGAACCCAGAATGCGAGAAACGCGGAGACTTACGTGAGCATGGCATGTGCGGGCGATGTCCTCTGCGCTCGCGCCGTACTCAACAGCAAGCACGGCCTCGGCGATCATCTCACCAGCGTTGGGGCCTAGGGTGAACCGTCAGAGAAACGCACGACGGTCCCGTCGTCTCCAGTCCGACTCACCGATGATGTGGACGCCAAGGACGCGGTCGGTCTCCTTCTCGGTGATGAACTTGACGGTGCCCTCGGTGTCGAGGTTCGTCTTCGCGCGCGAGTTCGCGGCGAAGGGGAACTTGCCGATCTTGTACTGCACGCCGGCGGCCTTGAGCTCCTGCTCGGTCTTGCCGACCCAGGCGACCTCGGGGTGAGTGTAGACGACGGACGGGATGGCGTGGTAGTTGACGTGGCCGTGGCCCTTCTTGATGTACTCGACCGCAGCGATGCCTGCAAGCGAAAGGGTTAAGTACCGTATTTTCCAGCTGACGGGAGAGAGACTCGGATGCTCACCCTCCTCCTCGGCCTTGTGCGCAAGCATCGGGCCGAATGTGACGTCACCGATGCACTTGATGCCCTTCACGCTCGTGTTGAACTGGTCGTCAATGACGATACGGCCACGGTTGTCTACCTCGACGCCAGCAGCCTCCAGGTTGAGGCCCTCGGTGTAAGGGCGACGGCCAACGGCGACGAGAACGACATCCGCCTCGAGCTGCGCTCCGTGTCAGCAAGAAAGAATGCCAGTAGCCGCATCAATCCGACGTACCGTGTCCTCCTTGCCGCCCTTGGCAGCCTCGGTCTTGAGGAAGACCTTGCCATCCTTCTTCTCAGCGGAGAGAACCTTGGTGTTCAGCAAGAACTTGAGACCCTGTTTTTGAAGAGAACGCTGGAACAGCTTACTGCGCAGACCGTAAGTTTCAATTAGCACTGCACAAGGACATCGGCGACGTACGCAATCTCCTCATCGATACCAGCACCGCCAATGCCGCCCAAGAATTCGACGACCGTGACCTGAGCACCGAGACGGCTCCAGACGGAACCCATCTCGAGACCAATGATTCCACCGCCAATGACGACCAGCTTCTCGGGGACCTTCGTCAGTGAGAGCGCACCAGTGGACGAGACAATCTGCTCCTCGTCAATCTGGATGGCGCCGCCGGGGAAAGGGGCGACCTCAGAGCCGGTAGCGATGATGATGTTCTTCGCTTCGACCTGGGTCTCACCACCCTCGTTCAGCTTGACGTTGAGCTTGTTGGGGGAGGCGAAGGAAGCGGTGCCCTTGATGTAGTCCACCTTGTTCTGCTTAAAAAGCACCTCGATACCCTTGGTGAGACCGGTGACAGCGTCCTCCTTTGCCTTGAGCATCTGGGGGAGGTTGAGCTGGACATCGGAGACTACATAATTGTAAAGCCAGGTCAATGGGGGACGTATTGAGGGACACGGCGTAGCAACAACGCACCATCAATCCCTCGCCTCTTCAAGTCATGCTTCGTCTGGTGGTAGATGTGCGAGTTGTTCAACATTGCTTTTGAGGGAATGCAGCCGACGTTAAGGCACGTTCCGCCAAGGGAGCCGCGCTTCTCGATACAAGCCGTCTATGCCCATAACAAAGTGAGTGCCGGAGGTGAATCATGCTCGTCGCAAGTGCTTACCCGGAGACCTAGCTGAGCAGCCTTGATCGCTGCGACGTAGCCACCAGGACCTGCACAGATTGTTCAGAGACAATCCTCCGCCGCTTAATCATTGATGCTCACCTCCACCAATGATAACCGCATCGTAAGGCTCAGAAGGGGTTGCCAGACCGCGCTGCTGCTGCCAGCGACCGACCTGCGTAGCTGTGTGACGTAACCGGCGAGCAGCAACCTGTATACGATTAGCACATTCATTGCGCTGGACACAAAGGCTCAGATAGAACGTACCCGGGAAGACGCTTTCTGAACCTGCAGCATGACGAGAAATGGGAGGAAGAGTTTCGGAAAAGAGAGGCACAGCGCGCGGCCGAGTGAGCTCAGCGTTGAGTAAGCGCCCGTACCCCCCAGTTCCGACTTGCACCGCGACCAATCACAAGGGAGCTCGGCCGAGCTCACGGGATGACGGATCATGGATTGCTTGCACGGTGCTTGTACGTATACTCTACTGCTACAGTAAGCTGAGATTAAGACTATTATACAGCGTCCAGAGCACATAATTACCAAGTAAGGCGATAACACGCGAGGGCATGAAGCTGTGAGATGGATGCAAATCGGTCTAGAATGTCTAAGCGCCGGTGAGGATGAGCGGCCGTGGTCCAATGATGGTCAACGGCAGGCTTGAGGAGTCCATAGCTTGAGGTATACTGTACATATTCAGATGGGAGATGTTCTGTAGAACAGGCCGCTGATTGAGCGAAAAGTAACGTGTGAGAAGGAATTACCTACCACGGAGGTCGCAGCTCGGGCCCTCGTAGCTCAATCCTCTGTGCCATCTTGCTCAGGCTCTTCGTCCTCGTCAAACTCCTCATCTTCCTCTTCCAGAGCCGCTTCAGCCTCGGCTTGAGCTTGAGCAGCGGAAGCAGCCTGAGCGATAGCCTGTTCCAGCAACCTTGTTTGCTCTTCCGATAGCCAGGACAGAGAGAGTGGTGGAGGAGTTGAGGAGGTTGTCGTTGGCTCCGACGCCGCTGGAGCTTCAGGCGGAGCTGGGGGTGGGGGCTCGTCCACTGCCATAGGCTCGTCGGCTCTTTGGGTTGTGTTCTCCGGCTCAATAAGTGGGGGAACGGGCGTATCTTGAGGGACAACCGTCTGTTGCGCTCGAGCAATTAAGCTAGCCAGCGTCGACTGGCTAACATGCGGCGGAGGCATTGGTGCTGGGGCAGCTGGAGGGCCAAGACCTTTCGCGACTTCAGCTTGTAGTAGCCCGTGTATTGATAAAACTATGTTTTGCCCTTCGAACACGATGGCCGGATCTATTTCGCCTTCTTCAGGCCCATGCTCCCCCATAGATATACTCGCAGCCGTACTCGCAGCGATGCCGTTCCACAGCTTCGCCCGACGGCTCATCTCCTCGTCTCCGTCCGCCTTCTCAACCTCGACCTCTTCAATCTCCGCGTATGCGCAAGCTGTGTCGATTGGATCCGCTTCGCCCGGCCGACTTTTGCTGCCTGATCGCCCTCGTGCATCTTTGTGTCGCTTGATGGCGTCCCGCCGGGAGAAAATCTTGTTGCAACCGGCACATCTCCATGCCTTCTTCTCGTGGAGGAGGGCATGACGCTTGAGGTCGTGATTGCGAACGAAGGAGGCAGGACAATGCATACAGCGAAAAGGCCGATGCTCTAGGGTGTGGAAGCGCTGGTGTGTGCGCAAAGAGTACAGACGGTGGAACGTCTTGCTGCACCCTGGGACTAGACAAGGATAGACCGCGGTGCCAATGTCGGGAGGAGGAGGAGGAGCGCCAGGAGGCATGTGCCAGTGCGGAGGAGGATGCAACGCATGGTTGCCGATGTGTATGCCGCTCAAAACACCGAGCATCTGCACAAGCCCCCCAAGCTCCTGCAGCGCGGGCATCCGTCCGTCAACAGCGCGTGGTGCTGAGGTAACCGCGAACAGGAAGACCTGATGTAGCTGGAGTTGGATGGACGATATCAGCGCTGGATCTATGGACTGGCGGTGGGCAGGGGCGGACGAGAGCGCGTGCGAGATGATGCGGACTGCTTCGCTCAGGTGGTGCAGCAAGTCAGGCTGGTCGACTTGGACGGCGACGCGCTTCTGCGGGAAGGCGGGCCCAAGCTCGGCGAGGCGGCCACCCTCGTCCGCCTGGTCCCTCTTGCGCTTACCCTTGTCTAGCTGTATGGCTGGCGCATCGGAATTACGCAGCGACCCAAATAGCACATCTGACTTGGCGAGCGACAGGACGATCTCGCTGAGGTTGCGCGCAAGAGGCTTAGGTATTGAGCTGGTGGAGATGCAGCGGTGGAACACGTCCAGGAGATTTGCGCCGTCGACGCTGGGAACCTGGGACGATGACATCGCAGACTGAACCATGGGGTTCTTGGACGCAAATGCGAGTACTGCTTTCATGGTGAGCAAAGCAGCTTCTTGCTTTTTCCTGTATGGGCTTTGCTGGGGTCCTTCGGGTTGCGTTTGCTGCTCGCGGCTTTGCGCAGGAGGTGCAGCCGCGGTGCTCCCGGACGCGGCGGCTGCGGCTTCTGCCTGTGCTTTTGCGATATCCGCGAGCAGCTGGTCTCCAAGTCGGCGTGCCATCTCCTCTGCCTCCGCATCTATGTCTCCTCCCTCGTCGTACTCCTCGCCACCTTCTCCCTCATCGTACTCCTCATCTTCGTTATAATCATCTTCTTGAGTCTTGGAGAAGTCAAAATCGGGTAAGTTGATAGACGAAGCCATCAAAACCAGTAGTTGCGTAGGAAGAGAGCCAAGCCAGGGATCGGCGAACAGATCTGAGAGACCACGAGTTCGGGACGAGCGTATGTTTGATTTTGTTAGGAATCAAAGCTATTAGCTCCAACAAACTTTCCGCTTTAGGGAACTTACTGCTTTAGTCGATCGCTGCGATGATGCAACACCTCTTTCTGACGAACTTCATGACCTACGAACCCTCTTTATAGCTGCAGCCTTTTGAAGATATTATGATCTTCACGAACACCGCTACTATTGGAAACAAAGAATCAAATGAATACTCCTGCTGCGACACATCTCCAGATACCCCCATCTACAAGCACGGACTCTAGTGGCACTGTCACGCCCGTTTCCCAACATTCGAGCGCACTGCCTTCTGCCCCTGCTTCCACCCGAGATACCGTTTCTACCGCCTCGAAGGATACCCCAAGTACCTCCATCACCCTTGCTGCACAGTCTGCCTCTGCGAAAGCCGCGCCTCCGCGTCCTGAAGAGTCTTTAGCATTCAACAAGTTCATCCTCTATGAGAACCGATTGCGTTTCTACATCGTCGCGTCTAACACCTCGGACTCCCGACATAGGATCATTAAGATAGACCGGACATCTCAAGATGAGCTTGTTGTTGTGGAGGACGAGGCCGTGTATAGCGGCAAGCAGATGAGTGCGATGCTCAAGATGCTCGAAGACGGTAATAAGGGCTGCGGCGGTCTTGGCAAAGCGAGAGTCTTCTTTGGAGTGGCGGGTATGTTATATGGCATCTAGTCCTCGTCGGTCACTGATGACAAGCCAGGCTTCATCAAGTTCACTGCCGGCTGGTACATGATCCTGATCTCAAAGCGTTCTGTTGTCGCGCTCATCGGCGGGCATTATGTCTACCACTGTGAGAGCACCGACATGATTCCTGTGGCATTCAACCACAAAATAGACAAGCCGGCGGAGGAACAACGACTCATGAACATCTTCAAGCAAGTGGACATGTCAAAAAACTTCTACTTCAGGTACAGATGGTCTTGAAGACCACTCCTGGCTATTTCTAAACATTGTACTTATAGCTATACATATGACTTGACGTCAACTCTCCAACACAATCTCACCCGGAGCGGCCTTTCGCCATCCCGACGGTGGAATTTGAACGACCGCTTCGCGTGGAACCATCATATCCTGACCTCCGCGTTCAGTAATACGACTGCACCATCGACTAGGTCTCATTGGCTTGTTCCCCTGATCCATGGCCATGTCGACCAGGCCAGTAAGTTGGCTACGTACAAGCAAGGGGTTTAAGCACCACTCAATATTGCCCCAGAATTGACCGTCCTTGGCCGCGTCGTATTCATCACGCTGATTGCGCGGAGGTCTCGACACCATGCAGGTGCTCGATATCTCAAACGAGGTGTGAACGACGAGGTGGGTCAAGCTGCATGACAAGTGAGCGCGCGAATTCATTCGATATAGGGCAACGTTGCGAACGAAGTAGAAACAGAACAAATCGTTTCAGAAACCCTCACGACGCCATTCTATTATCCAGCTTCCAAGGATGCCCCTGGGGGTAAGCAGGGTAGGCGTCCTAGTCCCAACTACACTAGCTATGTTCAGGTCAGTATCCTCTCGACTTTCAGCGCCGTATAACGTCTAATCTTGCCAATGTACAGTATCGAGGAAGTATTCCGGTCTTCTGGACGCAAGAAGTGACAAGCATGAGTCCAAAGCCTCCAATCGAGAGTGAGTGCTCAGTTGCAGCATATGAACACCGTCTTACAGCTAGCTCCATAGTTCCGGTTATGGACCCATTCTACACGGCGGCGGCGCGCCACTTCGACGATCTCTTCAGAAGATACGGGTCCCCCATCATGATCCTGAATCTGATCAAGAAACGAGAGCCTCAGCCCCGCGAATCAAAGTTGCTGGAGGAGTATACGCAATGCGTGGGATATCTCAATCAGTTTCTGCCGCCCGATAAGAGGATGATATACCGAGCTTGGGACATGGCTCGAGCGTACAAAGAGTGAGTTCGCGGAGGAATTGGGCGCATTCACGGCATGTCTGATAACGATCTTCAGAAAGACGCAAGACGTCATCAGCTATCTGGAAGATATCGCAGAAGAGTCGATTCAGATGACTGGATTCTTTCATACTGGCCCAGAACCCTTCTCGCACTACATCCAGAATGAATTTGTGTGAGTCCCCGCCTCTCCCATCTGTGTGTCGTTCAATCTGACATGACACAGCGACGAGGAGTATCCCTGGCGCGGTACGATGTCCGTGCAAAACGGTATCTGCCGAACCAATTGCGTTGACTGTCTGGACCGCACGAATGCCGCGCAGTTCGTCTTCGGGAAGCGCGCCCTCGGCCATCAGCTCTACGCTCTTGGAGTGGTCGACACGCCTAACCTTGCCTTCGACTCCGATGCCGTGAACATGCTGACGGAGATGTACCACGACCACGGCGACAGTCAGTCCTCGGATCTGATATCAGCACTGACCGATCTCATTCACGCTATGATCTATAGGCTTAGCACTGCAATATACAGGTAGTGCATTAGTCAATCGGGTTGAGACTTACCGGAGGATGCCGCACTGGAACAGTCACTCTCGAGACATCATCGAAAACCTGCGCCGCTTTTATGCGAACTCTCTGTTAGGTATGTTTAGCGGGTTAATCAGTATGGAGTTAAGGCTCACGTCGATCCAGATGCCGATAAGCAAACTGCCATTAATCTCTTCCTCGGAGTACCTTCCGATAAAACAGCCAACCGCGCCCCTCCGCAAAGGGGCAATTATCAGAAGTGGTTCAAGGATGAACACCTCGAAACAGCCTATCCGCTCGAGGAATGCGAGAGAGCCGTTCACCGGTTCGTAAACACCCGCGGCGACTACTGGATTGAGTACTACCGCCCGCTGCTGTTCACATCACTCGGAAAGCACTTCGCTTTCTCCATGAACAGCACACTCAAGCTTCCTGGGTGAGTCGGCCTCTATGTGAGGGTGTCTATACGGACCCTTATGCCTCCCTACTAGAAAGACTGCCCGCGACGTCAACATGAGCCCGTTCCTCCCACACCATACACATACGCATCATCCAAAGTAATGCTGTTGCCTGTCGTTGCCATGTCCCCTACTGACACCTTGGCGGTAGATTAATGGACGGCGTACGAAGGTGGATGGGAACCAATTCCGCTGCTGGGTCGAGAACGTCACGTACCGATCGTGTACAAGACCAGAGATCGAAGAAACCTCATTCTGCAGCGGAGTCCGTTCCAGAGTCGCTCCCAGAGATCGTGCTGAGACTCTTGGATCCTATTGTCGAGGAAGAGGACGAGTATCAACAGTAAGTCATTCCTGCGAGCATGCATGACCTTACACTGACAATGGGATTCGATAGGTATGTGGAGCAGGGGCAAGAGCTTCTCGTCACATCGAATGAAGAAATCGACTACCTCAAGCCGATCTACATGAAGTACATCGATGCGGTGAACATCGCATCGGGCATCGCAGAGCCTGCCGAACCTCCAGAGAAAGACGAGAAGATCATGACGGCGTTTGTTGATCGTGGCAAGCCCCATGGGTTGGAGTCGGGATACACCACCACCAATTATGACAAGATCATAGCGGAGTTGACGATGATGGACTGACCGCGCTTATGCTCCTCCGCCTCACCTTAAGTATGCTGTACAATCCAGCATCATTCCGCTTAACAGGACAACTGGAATACAACCAATGCTACAGCAGTCTTTGGTGATTCAGTCTTGTAGACGCCCGAAGCCAAGTAGGGCGCCAAGGAGTAAGGTATGTATCGCGCCGGCTTGCCCCCGGGCTTGAGCGCTTGAGCCTTCATTATTCTAGTAAGATAGGGCCATCGCAAACACGACTAAGTCATGTGACTCTTTAGCGTCACGGAGTGGTGTCGTTTTGCGGGCAACACCACATGTAAAAGATATTCAAACTGTATGCTTCACCCAAAAGATAGATGAGTTCCAGGCGACCATTTGCAAAGCTGTGAACTGCAATCGCCTGGAGCTCGAGTTGTCGTAAAGGGCCTCGGGAACTCATAATTCAACTCGCATATGTCTCGGGGGTCACCAAGACGGGCGGTTAATTAATTCGGATTATGAGGTCTCAGAAATGCCCCGGGTCCAAGCCCATACGTCTCAGCCATGCAAATGCACCCTTCCCGGACTTCACCATGGGCAGGCGTAAACATAAGACAGTTTGTGCTATCTTGAATCTCGGGCACTATGCAAAGAAGAGGGCGCACACTCAGACTGGCGGAGACTCCGAGTCAGACCTTACTAGGAGATTCGACGAGTCCGCTGCCAACTTCTGCACTGGCAGAACTGTCGGAGTGCGGTTGGCACAGGCTAACGACGAAAATGTGAGCAGCTATGGGCAATAATGGGATCCGTCAATGAGGTCTTCGTTCCATGAGGCTGATACGGTTTTACTGTGGTTCTGAAGTGTCCTCCGCCAGCCCCAGGCTCCATAGTACCATGCCTCCAGGTGCTAGCACAGACAGCCTCACCAGTATCTGCAGGTCGAGTCCTTGACCCACAGCAAGCTCTTGCACGCGCTGCCCAGACTTTGGCTGAAATCAGCTTGCCAACCTGGGGATCTGTCAGCAATATGACTCCGGGACCTGCCAATGTTCTCTCTGATGACACTGCCAATCACCGTGTGTGCCATGGTACCCTGGTATCTCCCGCAAACGCAATCAGTGACACCGCCGTGCCATCCGAGTCCAGAAAATTGACAGGTGGCTCAGATCAAACAATGGCGCCAGACTTACATCTCATTTGGTCAGCCCTGGCGGACGTTACGGCCTTGCTACGTCCTCGGCATAGAAATGGAAAGGGCCACATGCTATTCACTGCAGGGGATAGTCAGTATCAACACCATCTCGAGATGCTCAAGATGCTCTTCTCACGGTTCCTGCAGCATCATCGCCATGGGTGGATTCGCGTCTCTGCAGATGTTGCATTCATGTACCAACGTGGACCGGCGCTCGCGAAAAGGCTTCGTGCGTGGGCGCGCGCATTTCTGCTTGATCGGAAAGCTCGCCTGCCCTCGGCCTATGGATCCTGGAGCAAATCAGCACTAGACAACGATATACTCAAGGCAGAGCTCTGCGCTCACCTCCAAGGCATCGGGAAGTACATTCGCGCTCAGGACATTGTTGATTACTTGCAAGATCCCGATGCCCTGTCCCGCTTTGGTCTGAAGAAGACGATAGCACTGTCCACAGCAAAGCAATGGATGAAGAAACTTGAGTACCGCTGGGGAAAGGGTCCACATGGTCAGTATGTCAATGGTCACGAACGTGAAGATGTAGCTGCATACCGTCAGAAGACATTCCTCCCTGCTTTTGCATCCCGTGAAGCTACCGTGCGCCAATGGACCAATGGCGGCCCTGCAGTCCCTGCCGACCAGGCAACAGTGTCACGCCACACAGTCTACTGGTTTCACGATGAGTCCTGTTTCTCTGCAAATGATCGCCGCAAGGTCTACTGGGTTCCGAAGGGAGCACAAGCCATACCACAGCCAAAAGGGGAGGGAGCAACTCTAATGGTCGCCGACTTCGCGTCCGCGGAGTACGGCTTTCTGAAATCACCTGATGGATCTAAGGCGGCCCGTGTACTCTTTCGTCCAGGGAAGAACCGTGATGGCTGGTTCACCAATGATGATATCATTCAACAGACATCTACTGCAATAGAGATTCTCAGTGAGCACTACTGTGACGAAGACCATGTCTTTGTCTTTGACAATGCTACTACTCATCTGAAGCGTCCTCCCACTGCTCTCTCTGCTCGCCGCATGTCCAAGTCACCTACACAGCCGGATGCACCCTTGTTTGGCGTGGAAGTCCCAGTGATCGGTGCCGATGGGAAGGCTGTGTTTGGGCCTGACGGGAAGGTACTGAAGGAGAAGATGCGCATGGCCGATGCCCGCTTTGCTGATGGACGGCCGCAAAGCCTTTACTTCGCTGAAGGCCACGAGCTCCGAGTCGCCGGGACTTTCAAAGGCATGGCGGAGATCCTGATGGAGCGTGGATACGATGCGGATGCGATCAGGCAACTGCGTGCACAGTGTCCGAAGTTTGAATGCCCTGCAATACCCCCCTTGTCACCGCTGAGCTGCTGCTGTCGTCGCCTACTCTATAATGAGCCTGATTTTGCGGTGGTGGAGTCAATTCTAGAATCCCATTGCAAAGCCCGGGGTTTCGGGATCCTGTTCCTGCCGAAATTCCACTGCGAGCTGAATCCCATCGAGCAGGTCTGGGGCTTTGCCAATGGAACCTATCGGGACCTCCCGTTATCGGCTAGCAGTCGATCAGCTGAGGCCGACCTCGAGAGGAATCTCAATCACTCGCTAGACAGTGTTCCTCTCCCATCCATACGCCGGTGTGTATCCTGTGCATTTCTTCACTGCTAGTCTTAACCCACTCATATGTTGGCCTGCTCTCATAAAGCTTCTTTACACGGAGTATTAGATTCATGGATGCATATCGCCGTGGCCTTTCGGGTAAACAAGCCATCAGCAAACCGAGCAGTTTTATGCAGTGCGCTGCATGAACCGGCCAAGTCCGTAGAGCTCGGCAGAGCGCCGTAGAGCGCCTATCCTTTGCGACGAAGGTCCGGCAGGACAAAATGGAGCGAGATGAAGCCTACAGATGATGTAGAGCTAGCTGAAGTAAATACATGGCCCTGTACACCAAACATCGGAGCTGGCGAACGATTGAGAAGCTATGTAGAGTCCTAAGCAAATTTGAGGAACATTGCGAACGGCACCGATGTGACTTCTGTCACTTACAAGGCGCCCGTGTAACTAACGTCACTTACCACATTGTGGCTTTGAGTCAACCACTCCGAAGCGACACTTGAAAACTATTTTACAAGTACTAGCACCACCCTTACCAGGCGACTTATGAACAGCACAAGGTGTTTTATGGCCTGGGACGCACGGGATTATTCCCGTGACACTCTCGGTGTGACGGCCATCCCACGGGCGCTTGATCGTGTTACAGTCCATCCCCTGCGCGCCGTCAGTCAACACTGCCGTTCAGCGTGAACAGCTCATCTCCGCGCAAAGGCGGGGCACAACAGTCTCATAAGGGCGCCAAGCCTTCAAGGGTATAGACATGATTTTCCTGGTCTTCCATACCTAATTCCGCTTCATCACCTTCAGGGACTCTGCTGTCGCGAGCAAAGAACTCATCTGCTTCGTCGTCACACTCCCCGTCCCACCACCACCCATCCTCCCGCATGTCCTGCTCCCCTATGTCTTCGTCATCCATGTCTTCGTCAGTTTCACCATCTATGCCGTCATTGTTGTTGTGCATGGCAGCATCGTAAAGACCAGAGTTTGGAAGGTCATCGGCAGGGTATCCAGCTGGTGTGGTGCGAAGTGCGTGGCCCCGTGAGGTCTCAAGGTCTATGCCCACGCCACAGTGGCCTACGCCGCCGCCAAGATGGCGCATATATATATCCCTGTCTGCAAAGCTGTAGTTTGTCAATGCCATATCATAATGAAGCAAAACATTTGATTCTCACATGCAGACATAGTAGTAATTGAAGTCCTTGTCCTCGTCTTCCGGGAGCCGTGCTAGCTCAGAGGGACGGAGAAGACTAGTGGTGGTGCCATGGGCAAAGGCGGGGAGAATGTAAGCAGCACGTATGACGTCGCCAGGATCAATAAAGCTGAAGGCGCAGGAGAGAGGATCGTCCTCGCGAACGAAGCGAATCCGTGGCAAACGTCGCTCAGTGAATCCGGAGAGGTAGTCGGGGTCATTCTCATACCACCGGATTCGCAGGAATTCCACTCGTCTCCACTGGGTCATCGCAGGAGTGGCATCGGGCCCGGTGTAGCGCACCTGGGCATGGAATATGTCAATCACTCGGCCATACCAGAAGGGATGCTCGCTGTCGTCTGGGGCAAGAGTCATAACATCGGCGTGAGTATGCGGATTGATTGTATCTTGCTCGCGGCGCATGTTGTACGCGGTGTAGTTGAGGCGGAGTACCTTGTGGCGGTAGATGCGGTTGTTGTGTACCTCGATGCCATCGAGATGGGCAAGTGTCAGGTCTTCAATATCACCATAAATACGCATGAAGAGATGAGAGTGGAGCTGCGATATGAAGTTCTGGAATGGATATCATCAGCAGCCCTCACGATGTAGCCTGAGGGGCAGCAGGTACTTACCTCTGTTGCTGGATCGTCATTGTTCTCTGCTAGCCAATTGCCAAGAGACAGAGGGAGGCGTGATGACTGCGAGATGGAGTAGTGATTGAGGGGATCAGAGGTGGGGAGATCATCCTCCCGGTCATCATATGCCGGCCCGCTTGGTTGTGTCCGAGGTCGACTCGGATTGCGTGCGGCCTCGCGCTGCACACGGAGACGTTCATGACGGGGAGTATATCCATCCTGCGTGCGTATCGAGCGCAAGATAGACTCGCGGCGCTGATGATCAGCGATCTGACCTGTGTACTCTATCTTGTTAGTTCGAACGTAGTAGTGTTTTGCATGTCGGTGTTCAAGCTCAGCCTGCAAAGTCGGAGAGATTTGAATATCATAAGCACAATGAGCTAAGATAATTGGGCAGAGTACCAACCACTTGGGAGTTGTATCCATCGAGCGTTCCATACTCAGGTATAGCCTCCGGGTAGTGTTGTAGTGAGTGGTACTTGAATGTTTGATGGTACTGAATTGCACGACCTTTCGGTGACGATCAGGAGGTGGGCCATCCCTTCTCTTCTCCTCACGACGGACGCGTGCCTCTGCCTCCCTTTCCAGCTCATGTGTCTCGTACCGTTTACAAGTGGTGTCAGCAAAGGCTCTTACTGCTGCGAACATGTCTGCTGTGGCTGCGCAAAAGATGTCGAGCGTAACATCCGTATGCAGCCTGAGTTTTGCGAGTGCGTGCCAGTTTGCCAGTTCAAAGAGAAGGTCAGCGATTGTTTCGTCGTCTTTGAGGGGTAGGAGCCCCTCAAAGACTGGCATCATGACCTGTACAAACACGATCAGCGTGGAGGTATTGCACAGTCAAGGACTGTTATCCGTTACCTGGAGGAAATCCTCGTAGTTGCGTGCTGTGTTACGACCGTGCGTACCCGGAGTTCCGGAGTTACGGAGAAGGGGAGCGGAGATGTCGGAGTACGGACCGGGGTTAAGTCCGGAGTCCGGGGGTACACCTGTGAGGACTTTCGCAAAGCTATTAGCAACACACGGGTACACGACTACTGTCCTCTATTTCAGACAGGACGAACTAGATCTTCGGAGAAGAGGATGATGGGGATACGGAGACGGGACTCAGGTCTTCGGAGCAGAGGATGGGACTAGAACAGAGACAAGACAAGGGGACAGAGTTGTAGCCGGAGTTGCGTCCGGACGTACGGAGTTGTATCGGACACGGGACGGAGGAGACAGAGTTATGAGCTGGAATACGAGATATCCGAACTGAGTATCTAGTACATCCCAAGCCCAGTATAAATATGTTGTAGGCTTATTGTTAAAGTTGACAATAGAGTGAAACGGAATAGGAAGGCGGAGGACGGAGTCCGAAAGGTAAGTGCAGAGACAATAGGAGTGAACATGAGGCAATGGCGCAATCTAAGACCTGGATAAGAATTGGAAATGAGAAAGTCCGGAAGTACCGGAGTACGGGGCTAACGGAATACCGGAGTCGGAAACCCGGAGTTGTAACTCCGGGATCGGACCTCGGGGTTGCAGCACGGGATGTAACATGCTGCAAGCTTCCTTCGTGCACTGACGTTGTCCCAAAACTTGCGAATTGTATCACGGCCGAACGTTGGCAAACTGCGCATTCTGTACGAGATCAGATGTCAGTTTGTGAGCAGAGTAGAGTCAGCTTACCGACGGTTGAACTCGGTCACCACATCATCGCCTTGAGTATCCAGGAGCCGAAGGAGGTGTGCGAAGGTTCCCTTCCAGACGCCGAGCTCAAACTCATGCATCAGATCTGGGACGAAGAAGTCGTAGAAATTGACGCCAAATGGTGACAGCCGCTTGGAGAACGCAGTCTGTTGCAAGGGACAATAATGTATGTTAGTATAGGCAATGATGAGGCGTTAGGGTTCAAGAGCTGACCTGGATAGGATTCAACGAGCGCGCATCAAGCAACGCTTGCACTCGCTTACTTGCCAGCGAGCATCCCTTCTTAAAAACAAGATCACGCGCTTTCTGGATGTCTCTGCGGAGCTTCTCATCATCCACACGCTTCTCTGAAGCACGGGCCATGCCATCTGGTGTCCCGGACTGCGGCGCTTCAGTTAGAGGTGTGAGGCACCGTGGGCAAGGACACTTGGCGAGTGGCTTGAGCGCTGAGAGGAGAATCCTGTGGAAATATTCATTAGCCAAGGTATGATTTGCGGGATGAAAGAATGTCAGACTTCTCAGGATAGTCCGCTGAGTATGTGAAGATTCGGGGGAAGAGACGTCTTGTGATTCCATCCGCACATTTGACCAAGATTCCATGTTTATAAGCCTCCATGAAGTCATCGTCAAGGAGGAGGAGCCAGATGCGCTGCATTAACTCCCGCTTGCAGAAGGTGAGAACATCAGCGGAGGGAGCTGTTCCATACTCCTGAGTATAGAGGTCATGAATTGTGTCTGGAAGCTGTCATTGAAGTGTTAGTCCGGTATCGCATTTCTTCGCATGAGAAGGGGTCTGTCACTTACAGATGGGAGGTACGCAATATGATGCGCCGCAAACTCGGTTGGCATCCCACGTATATACTTGGACAGGGCACCAATGTAGAGGTAGATCGGCCACAGGGATGCAGACCCGAATGCAGTCAGATGCGTGGCATCAGACCAGAACATGAGCGGCAGGAGGCCGTATTCAACCTCAGGAGCATCTTGAGGGTTGCGTGGCCTTCCGCGGATGGCATCGAATTCGTGTTCCATACTCTTCGCATTGAAGAGATCGGTGAAGACCCGCACAGGATCAGGCGGCGGAGGAGGAGATGGACTGAAATGCTCACTGCGCTCTTCCGGCCCATTGCGGGCTGGAGGCTTCCATTGAAGTACATGTGGAATCCAGTGATAGGAGTCTGCGAACCGTGGATCCATAGCAACACCAGTCAGGACCTCAATAAGTCGTCTGAAGAAGAGACCTGGGACAGTAGCAGTCGGAGCATCTTGTTCAGATGGGTATGTGGCCTTGGTTTTAGGCAGTGGGACTTCGACGGAGCCCTGTCGCCATCCGTCCCTTGCGGAGAAGACCCCAGTAGGACTAGCAAAGTCGTCGAGAAGCTTCTGCGCCTGTTGGGCCTGTAATCCCTCAAGATCGCCAACCGAAAAACCCTTAGAGCGGAGAAGGTCCAGGAGATTGTTGAAGTCCTCCTGAGACTTCGTGAGAGAGGCGTTGTACCACCAGTCGGTCAGGCGGAATTGTGAGCAGTTAGGGAAGGGGCCAAGAGGCGAAGAGGGTGATCGTGAGTCAGTGTCTCCTAGACAGTCCGGAGAGAGCCAAGAGACATTCTGGAAGCGCAGGTCGTTATCAGAGATGGGTGAGTCGTCAGGAGGATGATCCATGGGTAGATGAGAAGCCTCCGGGTCATGCTGAACGGGTGCAGTGTATGTTCTGAACACACCGAAGGCATCAGGCTCGAGCTCCCAAATGTCTTCATCTGCTTCTGGAGCGTCCTCCACTGTAGGAGATTTATAACGTGCTGGCGATGATACAAGCACACTATCCGGACATGTTGCAGCGATGTGAGCGGGCAGTTCTTCTGCATTTGATGGCACAAAATCTGTGAATCGCTTCGGCACGCGAACAGTGCGCCCAAAGCGTGTTTGCGGGGCAGTGGGAGGTTCTGGTGGGAGCGGTGGAACATGAAGCAGAGGCTGAGTATATGCGTCAATTTACCACGATGCCAGCCCCAGTGCGTCACCATAATCATTTACCTCCATAGAGATCTCCTCTGTATTGTGTTTACGCCGCTTGCGTGCTCGATCCTCATCCTCAGACTCGCTTGAGGAGCTACCCGATCCTGATGCCAAAGCATTCTTGAACGCAGCAAATCGGTGCTTGCAAGTCAGGCGATGTAGGCCAAGGCCAATGTTCCGGTTGAACGAGGCCTTGCATCCTGGTGCTGTGCACTTGTACATAAGTCATAGAGCAGGAGAAAAGGCCCAGTGGAGAGTCTGAGAGCAAAACCACAGGGAGCATATAGGTCGGACGCGACACAACAGGATGCGCGACTTGCCATTTGGAACGGTCATGTGATCTTGTGAACCTTGCACTTGCGCGTCGTGTCGTGTCGCGTCATTGAGCTTCTTCCGTTTTTTGATGTCAAGCTCCGCTGAGTCTGCTCCTTTATAAGATGTGCATGGCTGTCGTCTGGACTCATCCCCTCCCCCTCTGTTCTCTACCATCACCATCTGCGACACTATGGCTCCGTTCTCTGGCCTGAAGCGCAAGAAGAAAAATGGGCGGTCTAGCCCAGTGAGATCTTCCCCTCAGCCTCCTCCTTCACAGGCTATGCGTGCAGCGCCGCATGTTCCTCGTTCAGCTGCGGCTGCCACGGCTGAGGATATGGAAGAGCCGCTGCCCCGGAAACCATTCTCCAAGAAGCGCAAATGTATCGCATACAGATACT
>CCBP010000272.1:18456-44224 GCA_000765035.1 Trametes cinnabarina | reverse complement strand
CCACAAGAGCAAAGTCGGATGGAGGCGGTCAGTGTCGTGCAGTGTCGTGCCCGAGCGGTCAAAACCTGCCACATTCGGCTGTGGGCGCTCCTTCCTCCTCTTTCAAGACGACGGCCGTCACAGAAGTGTCCACCATGACACGCGTTCTACTACCGCGACCCGCCCCACCGCGACCCGCCCCATGTCGTGCCCTATACCGGACTGGCGCAGGGCGTGGGGCGGGTCGTTGCAGCACGTCCGCAACATGTATGTAGACACTCCCGCCTGCCAATATACGAGACCATATTTCTCCTCTTCCCAAGTACTGGTGTCCCCGCTGGTCCTCGCCATTTCGGTATGTTTCAGCGGCCTCCGCCTGGAGCACCAGCCGCTATAATACTTGGCGGCTACCAATGCGATTGTGAACGCCTTTGCGGCGGCAGACTCAAGGCGGTCAGCGAGACAACCTTTTACACGCACGCCTCGCATCGGCAGGACAACCTCTTTCGCGCGCTTGACAGAGCGCAGCACCTTCCTCGACAAGAGGAAGGAAACGCGCGCCCTCGACCTTCCGTCTCACCCGAACGAGAACAGGCTAACAAACGCCGGTGTACCGAGTCACCCATCGAGGAGGTGGGTATATGCGTTTTCACATGCATATTGCATCTCACTGTCAATATCTGTAGGATCCCGAGCTGGGTCCAGCTGAAGGTTTCCAGGACAATCCTCGGCAACAAGAGGACAATGTACGCGGCCTTGACCAGATGCCATTTCATGAGAGAGACATCGAGGAGGCTCCGCCTCCCCGGCCTGAACCAGAGGTCGAGGACCCGGAGTATGGGCAACACGAGCGAACGGGGGCGCCGCCGGATGCGCAACTTGAAGACCTCCGCTTCCAGCAGCAGATCATCGATATGGTCAAGAACGCGACTCTCGAGACATCTGGTATGAGTGAGGAGGGGATCGCGAGGATGCGCGACCCTCGCCGCACTCTTCCTGACCTCGAGAATGATCCGGACTACAAGTATGCACTGCGCTTGTGGCTCGCCAATGGCCACTCGGAAAAGGCGTACCGGGAGAACCGGCTGGCCGCTATGGAACGCGACCGGACACTCACGCTGCCGACTTATGAGGGTATGGAGAAGCTCATCGCAGAGCTCACCGGCGTCGAGCCGATCAAGACTGACATGTGCATCACCAGCTGCTGTGCTTACACGGGGCCGTACGCACGGCTTGAACACTGCCCTTACTGCACCGAGGCTCGCTACCGGATGGAGGGCCGGAAACGGGTAGCGCGGCGCACCTTCAATACGCTCCCTCTTGGTCCCCAGCTGCAGAGTCAGTGCCTCTCGAGCGAAACCGCCGCCCTCATGGCGTGTCACAAGAAGCTGGTTGCAGAGTTGCTTGCACGTCTGGACCTGGGCTGGAAGCTAGAAAACATTGAGGACTTCTACTGCTCGACAGACTACCAGGCTGCCGTGGACTCTGAAGCTATCTCGCCTGACGACTTTGCTTTGATGTTCTCTGTTGACGGCGCTCAGCTCTACGAGCACAAGGCTTCTGACTGTTGGATCTACATCTGGATTATCTTCGAACTGGGGCCGGACAAGTGCTACAAGAAGCGCTACGTCTTCCCAGGTGCTATCATCCCGGGACCTCGGAAGCCTCGCAACCTGGAGTCGTTTCTCTTCCCTGGGCTGGCACACATCTCCGCCTTGCAGAAGGAGGGACTGAAGATCTGGGATGCTGCAAACAAGCGGCTTTTCACGTCCTTCCCGGTGATCATCTTTGCGACTGCGGACAGCCCTGCTATGGCCTACCTCAACGGTCTTGTTGGCCATCACGGTGCTCAGGGGTGCCGTCTGTACTGTCCTCTGCGAGGACGTCGCAAACCAAACGGACCCCACTACTACCCCGCAATGCTCAAGCCCCTCAACTACTACGAACGCGGGTGTGATCATCAAGATGTGACATTTGACGAGATCCTCAGCATACCTCCCGGGTTCGAGGGCAGCTGGTCTGATGCAGTGGAGGAGCGGTATAGGGCCAATCTAAACTACGTTGTCTTATCACCAAATCAGACTCAATTTGCACGCCGACGTCTTGAGACCGGAATCGCAAAGCCTAGCATCTTTGATGGACTGCCGCGGGGCTTCGGGGTGCCGCGCTGCTTCCCTGGCGACATCATGCACCACGTCTCACTGAACCTGACTGATCTCGTCATCTCCTTGCTGCGGGGCACCATGCGATGCGATAAGACAGACGACATCAGCACCTGGGACTGGGCATGCCTGGCTGACAACGACACCTGGGAAGCACATGGTCATCTTGTATCTCAGGCAACACAGTACCTCCCGGGATCTTTTGGCCGCCCTCCTCGGAACCCCGCTGAGAAGATTAACAGCGGATACAAGGCTTGGGAGTATCTCTACTATGTCTTTGGCCTTCTTCCGGGACTTCTCTGGGGTATTCAGAAGCCTGCGTTCTACGCCCACTTCTGCAAGCTTGTCGCTGGTGTTCGGGTCGCGCTCCTCCTTGTCATCCCTGTCGAACTCCGCCAGCGGGCCCACGAGCTTCTACTTGAATTTGTGCAGGAATTCGAAGAGGTTTACTACCAGCGCCGTGTTGACCGCCTCCATTTTGTCAGGCAAAGCTTACACGCCTTAATCCACCTCATCCCCGAGGGCCTACGCATGGGTCCCGCTTCGCTGTACTCTCAGTGGGTCCTAGAGACCCTCATCGGCAATCTGACAGCGGAAATTCGTTCACATGTAGAGCCTTATGCAAACCTCTCAAACCGCGCGACCCGGCGTTCACAGTGCAACGCGCTCATGGCACTCTACCCTATGCTCGCACCACCCGCAGATGTCTTGCCTGAGCATGCAGTAGAACTCGGGGACGAGTACATTTTGATGCGTGCGCGTGATCGCGGACCGCGTCTTGTAAAAGGTCTCGAAGAGGCTGCCCTGCGCGAGTATCTTGAAGGCAAACTCGAACTCGGCTTGGGTCACTGGAAGCTTGCACTTTGGAAGTGGGCACGCGTGCGTCTCCCCAATGGACAGATTGCACGGACGGCATGGAAGGAGTGTGCGGGCGAGGCACGCGGAAACAAAGTACGGCGTTCACGCATGGTCAAGGTGAGTGTGGGCCCAAATTCTATGTGGTGTATGCAGCTCACGACAATTATCCAGCTCAAGGATAATCGCTTTGCGGAGATCCAGTATTTCTTTCGACTTACAATCCCCCACATGCGCGTCATCAATCTCGCGATGATATCCGTGTTCACCCCACCTGACGACACTATCCGTCGTGAGACTAACTATGTCCTCCTTGCGTGCGGCTACCAGGGGACAGCATCGCGTGAGGTTGTTGACATCAAGGACATCACATCCGTAGTTGCGATGGTCCCCCTTCCAAAACGAGCAGAGGAAGCTGCACATCCCCGTGCCGAAGAGCTCTATGCTGCACGCTTTTTTGTGATAGAGAAGCTTGGGCTGGACATGGCATGGTTTGGTAGGGTTGACATTGCGGAGGAAGGCGACAATGTGGACGGATGACTGTATTTAATGTAAGAGGCTAGTGTACACAATGTATTCATGCTCTCCCCTTCCCCTTCGTACCCGAACTCCCTGCCTCCCTAATCTCCCACCCAGTCGACCTACTAGAGCTCCCTGGCGTCTGGATACCCCATCCGGAGGACCGGAACACCTGTGGTGGAAGGCGTTCTGGAGCTGTCATCTTGCGCTTTTTCTGCAGGCTTGGCAGGGGCCGATGTGTATGCGCTGGAGGCGTGCAAGGTGGAGGGGGCAGCTGCATAAGACTCAGAAAACGTGCGTTCAGATGCAGGTGCAGCTGAGAAGGCGGGCGCAGAGGAGGTGATCACAGAGGTGGCCGCAGATGAGCTGAGCGCAGACACAGGTGCAGATGCGATGGGTGCGGGTGCAGAGGACCTGGGTGTGGGCGCGGACAAGCGGGGTGTGGGCGCGGACAAGCGGGGTGTGGGCGCGGACAAGCGGGGTGTGGGCGCGGACAAGCGGGGTGTGGGCGCGGACAAGCGGGGTGTGGGCGGACATGATATCAGAGGTATAGCACAGGCCCGGGCGGGGCCAGGCCGCTCTCTGTTCAGAGATTAGGAATGTCGAGGGGGAAATGTTGAATGGGCTCACTTGGTTCTCGTGCTCCTCTGTGTGTTCACAAACTGAATCAAGTCATAGTACGATACCCGTATCTCCTCCAGCCAGGCTTAAATGTTTGTCTTGCCATCTTCCTCCAGGTCCCAGGCCATATTTGCAGCTGCACTAGCTGTCGTTAGACAAAGGAGGACCACCTGATGAATGGCCGCTTCAGCTGGAGACGCCTCCAGAGACAGAGGGCGAGCGATTTCGAAGGCATCCAGCAGGATGCTTGGATCAATGCTAAATATGTGAGGTCAATCAATGTGAGCTGGTTACATAGAGAAATTTGCATGCACATACGGGAGTGGGTTGCCACGCGACTCGGTGAGGTTGTCCATTGAGGCATTGTCCATCATCTCAAAAAATTCGCGTGCTGGCTCAGACAGTTCACCCCCAGTTCGCAACAGCTCACGTAGTTGGTTGATGTGATCCATTGATATCAATGAGAACAAGGCAAGAGGATGTGAGGGCCAGGAGAAGAGAGGGACATGCAACGCGAAGTTCTGCGAAGTGCCGTGCGACAAGGCAGTTGCCTTTTTGGGCTGCTCTTACTTGACGCTGCCAGCGCGACCTCCTCTCTCTTCTGTCCTCTTACCTTTTTTATTTGGTATTCTCCCTGCCTGTGTAGATATGTCAATTTCCTATTCTTCATCCCCTTCGCTCTCTCGTTCTCGCTCTCGGTCGCTATCTCCTTGTTCCTCGCTCTCTCGCTCTCGTTTGCATCAACACACTGAATCGGCACCCATCACCTCACCAGCATTTCCTTCTGATACTCTCCGTTTTCCAGCAGACTTTACAACTCATTATAATACTGCCTCAATATTGAATTCCTCCAGCATGCCTCACCATCACCACTTCGAGAAGGAAAACAACTTTTCGCTCCCCGTGACACCGGCAGCTGGGTCTACACCATACATGCACCCCGAAGCCCTCCAGCATGTCAGTGGCATACATGGCCACTATCCGGGACATAGGCTCAGCCCACCTCCAGTAAGCAGCTGCTCATCATATTGTCTAGATACTGACACAGCCGCTAGATTCAGCGCCAGCCCGCGTTCAGCATGCCTCCCTTTGCGTCCGCCCCTACGCACCCTTCTTTGGCGGACCTCACGTACAGGATTGGACGTCTGGAACTTGAGAACAGCCAATTACGGTACATTATTCCTCGCGCTGCTTAATATGGTGCATATACTCACTGTTACGCATATAGTCAAGTCCAAGCGGAGCAAGGAGCTCACCTGACGATACTACGGTGGGATCTTGTCGTTTGGTTCGCCATAATGTTCACTGACACCCTCCTAATCAGCGACTTGGTGGCCAAACACCCGGGACCGGGTGCGGCACCACCAATCAAGGTACAAGCTACAACTGAAAGCTGTAAGTACCCCTAGTGGCAATTAACATGTTCACCGCTGAGATCTATCATTCACAGCGCTGTCTGTGTACCTCAAGTATGTCAAGTCCGACCACAGCCTCCTCTCCGATGAGCAGCCCGGGAGTGACAGCCTCCGTCGCCGTGCAGACTTTCCGAAGGTGTGACTGTTTTCAAAGAGTACCCAGTGTAGCTGCGATAACGTTTTCATGCAGGTAAAGTACTGGACAGCTCAGTCCTGGAACCAGCATGAGAAGAAAGCCAAAGGCTCAGTTAGAGTAGGCGAAAATATCGGCCAAAGCGGACGGGCTCGCGCAGCAACTGGCGAGAATGTCTCGTGCCAGTATATCGAAGACGCTCGCGGGATTGCTGTGGATGGGTTCTGCGTCAAGCGTATCCGCGACTTCACATACAACTTCATCGCATACATGAAGAAACACAAGTACGCCGAGCCGCGGTGGGACGACGTCGAGGTCAGTGTGCGCGAGACTTTCATAGAGGCTATACGCAGGAAGTGGCCAGAGTTTCAGTTGTGCGAGGCCAACTGGAAGGCGCACCACATGATGGCAGGGTGCTATTATGACAAGGTGACTCGCCCACCGCGCTCCAAGAAGGAGGATCAGTCTGCAGCTGCAGCCAACGTGGACCTCAATGACGCCAAGTACATCCTCGACGACTCCGACAACTCGCCATTGGTTAGCTCTGGGCCCCCGCGCACAACGTCTGTTGTTACTGCCCCCTCAAAGCGGGAACACCCAATGCACGAAGGGCACGCTGTGGTGGGGCCAAGCAAACGCCCACGCCTCAGCATCGAGACCACTTTCGTCGACTTCGGGCTGCCTTCCAACTCGCCGCCTTCCAACTCGCCCCCTTCCAACTCGCCGCCTTCCAACTTGCCCCCTTCCAACTCGCCCCCTTCCAACTCGCCCCCTTCCCCTACTCTGGAACCTACCCGTGCCACCTCTGTCATGCCAGACTCAAGGCGATCACGCTCACTGGTGCCTCAGGACATCAAAGCCGCTGCGAGTGCTTCGACAGTATCGCCAGTCCTCAGTGATGCTGACAGTGATGCGGGTGCCGCAGTGCTCCCATCCGCTGCGCTCACGAAAGGCAAGCAGCGCGCGGTGCCCCGTAAGGTGCACAGCGTCTCCCTGTTCTCTGCGTCCTCATCTACTGACTCAGATGCCTACACCCGCAGTGCACAGACGATCTGTGAGTAGATGTCATTCGTCCCAGTGTCTCAACTGACTGAGATTATCCGCAGGGTGCACAAAACATTTCCGGCGTCATCCATCGAGATGAGGCTCACAGATTCCCCAATAGGCAAGGCTGCAGCAAGCATAGCCGCCGCGGCGAGCGTCAGCAGGGCCAACCACACAGCGACCATCCCCATGACGCCCTCGGCGTCGACACCAAAACCCCGTGCCGCCAGCCTCAGCCATGACAGCTATGAGCAAGCCGAAGGCCAAGCTTAGGGAGACCTCGCGAAAGCCTTGGCCTCCTCCTGCATCCGAGGTACAAAACAAGTAAGTAGGGCGACCACAGCATCCTGGATGCATACTGATCTATCCGCGCAGGTGGGTGTACGGGCGCGATGAGTGGCTCCCGTGCCATCCGAATGGCACCCTGGCGGAATTCGAGCACCATTATACCCACGAGCTCACCGAGTCCCAGAGGAGGGTATGTCGTTCTGCACTCAAGCTCTATTGCAATTACTAACTGTCATGCAGAAGCTCGCATGGGAATACAAGGTACGTAACTGGTCCTGCATCTATCGCATCCTACTAACTCAAATTCCTATAGAAGATTGCGGCGCGCGCTGCATCCTCCGCAGCGGGATAGGCCCCCGGATACGGTACTCTCACAAGTTGCCCTTAGCGCGAAAGCGAGAGGGCAGGCGGGCGGCAGGCGGGTAGGCAGTGGGGGTGGGCGAGGAGATTGGGCAGGCGGGCAGAGGCGTGCAGGGCAGGTATGTGTACCGACCAGAACCGGGGCGACGCGATGTACCCCCGAGCATGTATACCTACCCAACACGAGATTACACGGTCTGTTACGGCCACCGTCGGATATACGCCGGGTTCTGAGATACCCGGATATGTACGAATATGTACGAGTGTGCACGGTTTGATCCGGATTTGCTCTTGTAGGTTTTCACTGGGTCTGAGACCCCGAGGACAGAGATGGGTGGACCCTGGGTTAGACCCGGGTCTTGGACCTTTTGACCTGGGGTCAGACCCCGAATGGTCAGACCTGTGGTCAAAGTCAATGCGTGACCGTGAGAATTGGTATTGGGTATGACCGCCCCGCCCTGCTCGCCGCGAAGGATGCTCGGGTCGGGTCGACTGAGGTTCGAGGGATTTCTCCCTCCAGTCGCAAACTATTTTGCCGGTCACGCATTGACTTTTGACCTTTTGCTGGACCGGGGGTCTGACCAGGCATTAGACCCTGGACCCCAGACAAGGGGTCAAGGGGTCAATCCTTGACCCTCCCATCTCTGCCCGAGGAAAAAAAGCGGGAACCTCGACAACATCTCAAAAACAATCAACATGACCACCGCAGGGGTCGAACCTGCAATCTCCTGATTACCGAGCATTTTGGGTGCTACCCTCGTAGTCAGACGCGTTGCCATTACGCCAGGCGGCCGTTATGAAGGGAGTTTTAGATTGCACTATGTTCATGTAACATTCACACAGCCACAATTGTGTTTTTACTTTCTGCTCAACCGTCTCTCAGATCTTTCACTAACTGCCCCCACTTAAATCAGATTATTACCACCACCATGTCCCTTGAGCAGTACCAGACCGAGCTCATCGAGCATGCCATGTCCGTAGGAGCTCTGAAGTTCGGAACTTTCACCCTCAAGTCCGGCCGGTCTGTCCTGTCCTCGACCTTCCTTGTCTGACCAGGGCCCTTACTGCGCCGCCCTCCATCAGCACCTCGCCTTACTTCTTCAACGCTGGACTGCTCGCTTCCGGACCTGTTTTAGACACCGTCTGCTCTGCGTACGCAGCGACCATCGCGACCGCACTCAAGTCCGCTCCGGGCTTGCCTGAATTTGACGTGCTCTTCGGTCCTGCGTACAAGGGTATCCCCTTCGCCGCAGGCACTGCGCTCCTACTCCACCGCGACCACCAGATCGATGTCGGATTCGCTTATGACCGGAAGGAGGCAAAGGACCACGGAGAAGGCGGCGTCACCGTTGGCTCGCCCATCAAGGGCAAGCGCGTTGTAATCCTAGACGATGTCGCGACCGCTGGCACTGCGATCCGAGGCGCGATCGAGACTGTGAAGCGTGAAGGCGGGGAAGTGGTAGGCGCGGTGCTTATGCTGGACCGGCAGGAAGTTGGCAAGGAGGGGAAGAGCAGCATCGCGGAGGTGGAGGAGCTCCTTGGTGGCAAGGGTCGTGTGCCGACGATCATCAAGATGAAAGACCTCATGCGGTGGCTCCAAGAGCACGGCCGGACCGAGGAACTTGCGAAGATGCAGGAGTACTGGGAACAATATGGCGCGAAGGACCATGCTTAGAAGAGGGTTGTGTGTTTTGGAAACTGCCCCGGGTCGTCCAGCAGGGGCTGCGTTATGTTGCAGATAAGAGCTGTCGTGTTCTATCATTAACTGTTGGAAATTTGAAGCAAGTAGCGAAGGTACGTTTGCCAGCTTCTCATTCTCATCAGTACCCGGGACCTGACTCAACCACCCGTACCAGATGTAGACTATTGTATATTGCGAGGACATACGTTCCTTCCCACCAATGCTCAACGGCTTGTGACTTGTCTGCCTTCGCTCTACGCTGTCCGGCAAATCTCACGCGTTCATGTGTTTATACATATGCTGCATCGATGCACCCAATATTGCGGCTGGCCGGAAGATCAGCATGCGGGGATTTTGCCTTTGGCGCTTGACATTGTCGGCACGGTAGAACGGACATGTCAGTGCAAACATCGTGGCGTTTGGGAAGCAATCCATCCGCTACTTCGAGCGTGCACGCTTGACTCGTGTAGTCTGCACCTTCGAAGCCACAAGGGCCTCAACATCCAGCACATGTGTAGCTATCGGAGACGTCAAGCTCCATGTCTCTGACCTGGATTCCGTTAGGTACCAGACATTGCCGAGTTTCCAACAAAGATACGCATACACAAATAGCTCAATCCCCTAGTCTCCGGCCCGATCCCCAGCTGTGTGCTCCGAAACCAGTCGTAGACGCAGCCTCCTCCCTCAACCTCCTCGGAGGAACTACATGTACGCCGCCGCCGACGTTCGCGATGCCGGCCACGCCTCCACCACCAGTCTGTCCCAGCAACGCCCGCAACCACGCAGGCGCTGTTCCCCATCCCCTTAGCGCGCCGGTATCCCAGACGCCCCACCACCACAGGTGGCCGACGACGGCGCCAGAGATGCTGACGGCCGCGGCGCTGGGACCGGCCATGAGGAGGTCCATGCCGACCAGCATGTAGGGGAGGTAGATAAGAGGGAACGTGATCAGTCCAAAGAAGGACGTTTGGGATCCTGGCGGAGCGAGGCGGGAGGAGACGTAGGTGAGCGCAAGTAGGAGCGCGCGCGTGTGCACGAAGGTGCCGAGAGGGATGTTGAGGCCCTTCGATAGACGTAAGCACATGCATTACTCCTGATGATGTGTCGAGTGGACGTACTAAGATAGCTAGGCCAGCGAGGAAGAGCTGCCATGCGTAATCCGCTGATCGTCGGGCATAATGCTTTGACTCCAGCTCATCCGAATTGCGGCTTAGTGTGGGTAAGCATTCCAGAACACGATTCAACTCGAGTTGAGGTGGAACGCACTAGAGCATCACGAATTCGAAGATGAAGTTGATTCCGGAGCCTGTTCATAATGATCCCTCGTCAATCGCTCACGCACAACCTTGAGCAACAGGACCACATACTTCCAAGGAAGAAGCTAGTGAAGGCTCTCCAGACCTGAACGACGCATTAGTATCAACGCCATTTAAGGGCAAGACACTCCTCTAGACATTGAATTGACATGAAATGTCCGACCAACAGCCCGAAAAAGACTTTGAGGAGCGAATGCGCAAAGGTCAACATCTCACCTCATATCTCCGCGTTACCAGCTCCTTCACAAAGATGGCCTTGTACGGCGAGACTATTTGAAGCATGACCGGTAGGGTCACCCCGAGTGTAGCACCGCAGAGAAAGCGGGTGACAGGAGGTATCTTGCGAATTTCATCCATGAAAGACATGTTGAATCAGTGTTGTACAAGTACAGGATACCAGAGAGAATAGCAAGGAGAGTGAGTTGTAGCAGTAGCAGGGCGAAGGGAGAGGACAAGGAATGGACAAGCTCGGTGACCTCACTGCTTCGAGCCCCGCGTGGCTCGACCACGTAGACTCTACCGCGGTCACGTGCAGGGATTGTAGCGCGTCGCGGCGCGTGTATTCTCGACGCTTCCGCTCGCACACGCATCGCGAGCTGGCTATATTCTTACAATAGCAATCTAGGAGGGTTACATGTGAGGCTATGTGTACAAGACGTTCATAAACGCGCTAATCCCTTGTCCATGTCCGTGACGTCGAGCACGCAAAGCAGCGCTCCCTCTGCGACAATGTTGCCAACCTCGATCCCCCTACCGACGCGCACAACTCTGCCGCTTGCTGGGGCATTCACCACGCTCTCCATCTTCATGACGGAGATAACTACCAGTGGCTCTCCTTTACGCACATAGCTGCCTTTGTTCGCATCTCCCGCGACGGTTTCGAGAGCTGGATGAAGCTCCACGATCTTGCCTGCAATCGGGGACGCTACATGCGAAGGATCCGCGGGGTTTGCGAATTCGGTGTGGGCCGACGCCATAATAGAGGAGAGCTGTGAGAGGGAGAAAGACAGTGGCATTGCAGAGAGCGAGGTAGTGATCGTTCCGGACAGCTCATTGGGGAAGGCGTTGCGTCCAATCGAGGATATAACAAGAGTGTGTTTTTGCGTCTGTTGCCCCGAAGCAGCTTGCGGAAGAGAAGGGGAGAGAGATAGCTGAAAGGAAGCTCCAGGTTGTAAGAGCGCCGTCGCGGTCGCGCTCTCTGTACCGCCAGACAAGCGGCGTGGGGCAGCGGTGTCCGACAAAGAACCACGACTTTGCCGAGTCAATTGCGTGTTACCAAGTTGTACCAATTGGTCGACCTTCTCCTCAAGCCATTGCGTGTATATACGGCCAGAGGACCAGTCCTGGTGAGCTATCACCCCGGAGAGGATTTCCACGTTCGTCTTCACATCACCCGCGATGCGCGTTTCGCGAAGGGCCCGTAGAGCGCGAGCACTTGCTTCCTGGAATGTACCTGCATGCACTACTATCTTCGCCAAGAGAGAATCGAAGTCTACTCCGACAGCCCACTGCAGCCCTCCACGATAGTAAGGTCCAGTCGAGAGCCAAGTATCCACCCGGACGCCACGGCCGCTAGGCCAAAAGACGTCAGCAGGGCCGATCGTGCCCGTAGATAGACGAAAGTCCTTGTGCGGATCTTCAGCGACCAGTCGTAGCTGAATAGCATACCCTGGTGGCGGACTGGGCTGAGGTGACATTGTCCACGCTGGGAGCACCACCTCGAGCGATGCTTTCGGGAGCGACAGCTGTAGTTGCGCCTTCACAAGGTCTATGTTCAACAGTTCCTCTGAGTTTAATGCGTTGCAGGTGAGCCAGGTGGACAGAGATGCAGTAAGATTACCCACCGGTGACTGTATGTTCCACCTGTATTCTAGGGTTGATCTCGAGAAATATCCAATGTTTAGCATGATCGTCGATGAGGAACTCGAAAGTGCCCAGAGATTTGTACTGGAGGTGCCGAGCCATCTTGAGGGCAGCTTCTATCACATGCCCGACTGTATCCCTCGGTAGAGTCGAAGGAGCCATCTACCAGAGTCGTATAAACTTGAGTCTGAGTGCAGGAATGCGTTGTATACCCACCTCAACGACCTTCTGGAATCTAATTACATGAGCCTGAGCTTGCAGGACATGTGATGCGCATCATACCTTCGTTGCACACTGCATTCTCGCTCCCAGAGGTGGCTGACGTTGCCCAGCCCATCGCCAACAATCTGCACCTCCACGTGTCGCCAGCCTGGTCCGACGAATGCCTTCTCAGCAAACACCCGACGAGACGCGCTTTCACCCACGCATCGGCGGAAAGCGTGGTCAATATGGTCTTCTGCATATACAAGACGGATGCCGCGCCCCCCTCCGCCGTCCAAAGCCTTGATGATGATAGGAAATGGGGCGGATCCAAGGCCTTCAACAAACTTGTGGACATCTTCTGCTGAAGAGACGTGCGCTCCAGGCGCGACAGGCACTCCATTGTGCACCGCGAGCGCACGGGACTGCATCTTGTCGGACGCAACACGCAGCGTTCCCGTAGAAGGGCCTATAAACACTATGGCGCCCCCCTCCGGAAAGAGGGATGCCAGTTGCGGGCTTTCGCTCAAGAATCCATAGCCCGGGTGTATGTGTGTACACCCAGTTCTGTGGGACGCATGATTAGGACTTCTCCGATCCTCACACCCAATGTCCATGACTCACTGTTGTGCAATCGCGCGAATGTGCTCCGCGTCCATATACCGTGCAGGAGAGTCCAAAATTATAGCTTCTTCCGCATAGGACGCGTGAGCAACATCTCCTTCGGTGTAAATCGCGACAGTGTGCCATCCAAGTTCAGCAGCCGATCGCAGTATACGGATGGCAACTAGTGCCAAAGAAGACACTGAGTCAGATCCTCGAGCACAATGCGGAAGACGTGAGTTTATAACTGACTCTCTCCCCGATTCGCGACCAGCAGCTTGGGTGTCGCCGATGACATATCAGTGGCAGAGTTGACTCAGTTGAGCTACAAATCGATCACTAGGAAGGTAGGAGGACCTGAACAAACGGTCGGATAAATATCGATACTATACCAGTCAACTTGCGTACTAATACCTCGATGAGAACAACGTAGGACAGCAACCAGAGTGAGTCAGTGGGTAAGGAAAATTCGCCGGCAGAAACAGCTCTGGTGTTAGTTGTAATATACCGTACGGTTTCGGATGGCAAGCACAGGCCTGGGGGAGCTTCGGCATCCGGCTACCAAAGGGTAGCGGATTGCCAACCACCCGGAGCCATCGTGACCATGGCTAGGCGGATTGTCGCCGCGTTCGGTGTTTGCATCATTTTCCGAGACTATGTCCTCACCCCTCTCCCCACAACTTCTCTGAGCTTACAGGACGCACCATGAGGAAGAAAGACGAGGATGAGAACGCGCATCACAGTGGTTCGGAGGAGGACAGGAAGACGAAGGCGACAAGGCTGAGCGCCGGAAGTGATGATGGTGTGACCTGGAAGGTACTCATCCTTCCCCAACTTGAATGTGTTAAGCAGTCGATAACATTTGACCTCACATTCCAACCATGGCAGCACGCCGTAGACAAGATTCGGCGTATCCAGCATCTGAACACAACTCCGAATCTACAGAACCCGGGCTATGTCAGGCAGAAACAGAACAGCAAGCTTTGGGTCCGTGAACGGCTCGGCGCCTTGCTAGACTGCGACTCCTTCATAGAGGTGGGCTCTCTTACAGGGAAGCCCGTCCTGGACAAATCCACCGGAGAGCTGAAGGATTTCACACCCGCGTACGTATTGATGTTCACGCTTTCTTGTAAATGCACAGTCCATGGTGCTAAGATGTGGACTTCGACGCTATAGGAATATGATCATAGGTTGGGGGAGAGTCAATGGCAGAAAAGTATTTGTGACTGCCGATGACTTCAGTGTCCGCGGAGGACATGCAGACGGTGGAGTACAAGGCAAGGCTGCGTATGGAGAGGTCAATGTCTTATCTCTTCATCACTACAACGCGACTGACCCGATCGCGCGCGAGGCCAGGCGCTTGCAACGCAACACAAAGTGCCCATCGTACGTCGTAGCATTGCAACATTCTGTGTGAGTTAAAGCTAGTTTCATTGACATTCTTCCAGATCCGTCTGCTTGATGGCTCGAGCGGAGGTGGCAGCGTCGCTACATGTACGTCTAGTGGACTCTTTGATCACGTTGAAGGTGCTGACGATGCCACTTCATCTGATCTGCCGTATCCACAGACCTCACTGTAGGGGCGACGTATATCCCCCCGCTTGCGGGGCTAGGGCAAAGTATGACAGCGATGACAACCGTGCCCGTTGTCAGCGCGTTGCTTGGGCCCGTCGTCGGCTTGGGTTCCGCCAAAGCCGTCACAAGCCATTTCAGGTAAGACGCGACATGCAGCGTCCTGTCTACTAGACTGATCAGAGAACCTAGCGTGATGGTCAAAGGTCTCAGTCAAGTGAGCTGCAGGACCCACGCTGTGGATGAGCGCTGAGCTCGCGCTGAACCGTATTCAGCTATTTGCAGCAGGGCCTCCTGTGGTGAAGCAGGCGACCTACGAGGACCTCTCCAAGGAAGCGCTCGGAGGATGGGAGATTCACGGTCGAAACGGCACCATTGACAATGTTGCGATGTCCGAACTCGATGCCTTTCAACAAATCAAGACGTTCCTCTCGTTCCTCCCTTCATCTATCTACGCCATGCCGCCCGTACTGTCATCTTCGGATCCTGCAGATAGGAGAGAGGAAGAGCTCGTCAGCATTATTCCACGAAGACGTACCAGGACTTATGATATCCGCCGACTCATTCACCTAGTCGTCGATATCAACAGACAAGCGGAGCGAGAGGATTCTTTCTTCGAGATCGGCTCGACCTGGGGTAGATCTGTGGTAACAGGGCTCGCCAGGCTGTGCGGAATGCCGGTTGGTGTTCTCAGCAGCGACTGCACAGTGGGTGGAGGGGTTCTTGATGCTCTTGCGAGTCAGAAGGCGGCCCGCTTCGTGAACCTCTGCGATCAATTTGGGTCAGTCCCGAGCCATGTCATCCTCGATTTTGACTATTGACTTCCCCAGAATCCCCTTGCTGAATCTCGTTGACCAGCCAGGGTTTGCAATAGGTAGGCCCACAGACATCTTCACACCCTCACACATCCTGCAGCATGATAGAGAGTAACGTTGATTACCCTGCCTTCCCTCTCCAGGTTCTGCGGCAGAACGGGCAGCGACCATCCGGCACGGTGTCGCAATCATGTCCGCACTCTATCACGCAACGATTCCTGTTTTCACCGTGATCATTCGGAGATCATTCGGGGTTGCTGGAGGCGCGCTTTCCGACCCTGGTGACGGGCTCAACCATCGTGTCGCATGGTGAATTCCTTGCTTCCGCAGTGGACAGGGGGAGAGTAGACTGACCAAGATTCACATGCAAGGCCGTCCGCTGATTGGGGAAGCTTGCCTTTGAAGGGTGGGATTGAAGCAGCATATAGACGACAACTTGAAAGCGCACCGACCCCGGCGGCCAAGGAGAGAATGATGAAGGAACTCCTGGCAAAGTTCGAGGACGTACGTGATCCAATCCGTACGGCAGGCATCTTCGGGATAGAGGAGATTATCGACCCACGTGACACACGACCTATGGCTTGCGATGTGAGTGTGCAGTCTTTGAGACCCAAGAAACATTTGACTAAGATGGCCGTCTTTGGTAGTGGATAGCGCATGCGTACAGCGACCTCCTACCCTCGCGATTGATTGCTAGACAAGCCTCTATGACCCTCGTACCGAAGAAGCACAAACTGTAAACGTTTTCAAGCCAATGCCATTCACCTTCCAGAGATTGCCAGCTCGCCAGCCCTGAGAATTGAATACAACATGGCCGCTATTGCGAACCCCACCAGTATGCCGATGTCCCCCGTACCAGACCTGGCTATAGGCCCGACGTACCACGCCTGCGACATGCACGGGACAATGAGCCCGCAAGCGCAGAGGAACGCGAGCGTTGCGGCGATGCCGAGAGGCAGCTGGCGAGGTCTGCACCATTGTGATATGTCGTAACGTGACCAGTCGTTCTTGCGGAAGACGAAGTGGTCGACGAGGACGATCGCTGCGAACACGGTGCTCCAGTAGCCGATGACGCCTGCGCGATTGAACGAATCAAGATGATATAGCAACGACAGGTACAGCAGAGCATGACTCACTAAGGACATCGACGAAGGTGGTATAGAAGTGCGTCGCTCCTACGATCGCGACAGGAATCAAGCTGAGAGTAAACGCAGAGATTAGTATAATCCCTCATCCACGTGTCAATCACTGACATAGCCTCAGAGATGATGGTATACACGTAGCGCGGCACCCGAGCAAACCACACATGGATCGTCATCAAACTGGACGCGAAGGTGTACATCGTCGGTGCACAGGCACTGGGTATGGACAAGGCCACCAGGACAGTCAAGAACTTGCCAAATCCCCCGGCGCCAGAGAGGACGGCCTCGAGGAGCCCGCCAACGCTGTTTCCTTCGTCAAACCCTGCGTTCCATGAGGGCACTCCTGGGGCTGCTGCAGCGAAGGCTGCACCAAGCAGATGTGCAGCTAGCTTTTTCGTTGTCTTAGCATCCTGGAACAGTTATCAATGAGGTCTTACTTACACTAGCGATAAGGAAGCCTGCATAGCTGTAGAGGAATACTCTCGTGCTGCAGTACTGAGCATTAGAGCAGAGGGAACTAATCGCAAAGGAGGATCCATACCTCGATGCTTTGTTAGTATGGTACACGCCATAATCCGGCGTCATCATGCACCAACTGATCACGCTCGATGCAGTTGCAGTAGCGAAAGACAGGATTGCAGACGCAGTGGGTGGAGGTGGAGCAGGGGCCTCCGTGAGGTGCTTGCCTCCAAGGCCGAGCATGACAATGAATGCGACGACGCTTGGGATCCAAGCAATGGTTTCATACCTGCAAACATCAACAGTCGGGAGTAGTTGGCAAATGTATCCTTTGTACGGACATACCAGTGGATCACACGATAGCCGCAGAAAGTGACCTGCCACATCTCTCAGCGACTTGGTATCATGAGGTATACCACGAGAGAGACGTACCACTAACGAGAGGATCCCTATGATAACGATTCCGACGGTATCGTTCAAATGTGAGGAGACGCTTGCAAGGGTCTGGCCTCCAATGATGCAGTTCAGGATGAGGAAGCCTTGCATCGAGAAAACAGTGAATGCGCTGGGCAAGATGGACCCGAAGTACCTGCGCAGCGGTAAGAATTTGCTCAGCTTGTAGGTACTTGCTTTCGACTAACCCCCATGAGTACCGGGCTAGTACCATCGAACGCATGCCCAACTTGGGTCCGAAGACTGCACTGGAATGGGCCGCGAAGTCTCAGTTTACCTGTTCTGGAGCGCGCGATGATCTCGGACTATCTCACAAGTATGCGGGGATTGTGCATGAACTAGAAAAAGCGTCAAGGCTGGTTAGCGTGATCGCAAAGCAGAACAACTCACATGATGTCCACGACCAGTAGGATGAAGAAAGAGTCACGGAGGCCAAGACCAAAGAATGCTGGTCCTGCTGAACCCGTACCGAACCTATGCGGATCACACAATAGGTCGAATCATGCTCTGGTGTAGTGCAGTGTGCAAGTCGATCAACGCACGTCAAAATGTTTATATTTGCAGAGAACCACACGAAGAACATCTGGTATAGCTTGGTATCCGTTCTATCCTCTGGCCAAATAGGATCGATCCTGGTGCGGTTTGAGATAAGATAGCGACCGAGAGTGGCATATAGGGACAGACCCGTTCGTCTCAACTCCCCAGCGGGAGAGGAAATCGGTCGTTGAGGCATAACAACGTTGCAGCCGGGTCTTTGGGACTCCTTCCTCGAATATGCTGCTTGTCTTCTCGTCTTCTAAGTTGCCCATGGTGGTAGCAGTCTAAGGAAGGTGTCCAGAAGAAGTGTTGATGGCGCATCTCTTGATAAACTTCGACTCGACTCACGTGAGACCGTAGGAGCGCCGAGGAAGACCAGGCGTATCTGAGCGAAGGCCGATCCAGAGACAGTTGAGAAAAGACGATGCGCATTCAAAGATGGAGAGTCGTTGCATCTTTCACGGAACTTCGAGGTTTACACAGGACTGGGGGAGTACTAATGACGCCACGACGGTTTCCTCCCTGTGTTGTAAGCGCCCGGTACAATGTCGCAGCCGGCGAAGGACGATCGAGCACCGCCCACGTCCATCAGTCCGTCGAGCTTTTCTCGTATTCATCGACGACCTAAGGAGAGATTAACTAACCATCACGAGGTAGCAATCACTATGTACGTACCTCTTCAAAGTGCTCTGGCTCCCAATGCATCTCCACTTTGTCCAGTTCTTCTTCAGGCAGATACCACTCCAGGAACATGAAGAAGAGACAATCCACTATCAAGATGATCGCGAATATGATGCCGGCAAAGCGGCCTAGGTCTAACGTCCTGATAAAACCATCAGAATCGCACCTGTTACCAAGCACATACACATACCTCTGAAGGCGTGTCCAGAAATCGTAAGGCTCAGATTCGAGGACCAAGTCGTACACCGCCTCCGTCCGCCTTGTGACCTCCTTCCAGTCGTAGAAATCCTTGATGCGTTCATGCGCACGTAGTGGATCGTGTTTCCCTGCGGCTACCAGCTCGATTGCTTCCGACATGGCGCGAACGACATCTACAATTTGATCACCTGTGAGCGTGCCATGTTGCAGCTACATATGCGACATACCATCTTCGTCGGGATTTGCAAAGGAGATCGTATCCTCAGGAAGGATTTCTGGGACGCCACCAACCCGAGTGGACACAACGTAGAGTCCGGCACAAGCCGCTTCGAGGATGGCGATCCCGAAGGATTCCGTAAGAGATGTATTCATATAGATTGAGCCCTGCACGAGCACCTGGGATACATGGGCGTCGGTCATCGCGCCTCTGATTATTGAGGACACGTCAAACGCACGTTGCGAACGTCACTATGGCGAACGGGACCAAGGATCTCTATGCGGTCCTGCAGGAGGTACTTCTCCCGCATCTGAAGGAGATCTATCATCTTCGGACCATCTCCGCCTACCCCAGTGGGTTCAACATGGGAAGTATGTGGCCCATATCGCAATACCAAACACTCACCAATAACGAAGCGAACGTTAGGAAAGCGGGCGCATATTCGAGGTGCGGTCGCTACTAGGAGGTCGATACCCTTCCTATACGCTAATCTAGATAGAACAACGATCGTGACTAGTGTCCGAGTAAGCCTCCTATGCACCTATGATGAGCCATAAAGCCTCACTGGTGTCCCTACTAGGAGGATTCGAGGATGGTCTAAATTGTTCCGCGACGAGCGCATTCGGAATGACATGCACGGTTTCTGGTAGAAGCCGGGCTCGCAGCACCGTGTTCTCACGGCTGCTTCGGTCAGCGAATGGTACAATGAAGTGCTGACGTCCTCGTACCCAGTGTGCGACACGCATATCGCTGCGTCAACATTGCGCAGTGCAGCTTCGAGCAGCTTGTTCGTGAGGATGCTCGCCGCGTCGTCAAAGCCGAACAAGCTATGGTCGGTGAACACGGTGCGCACACCCATAAGATGAGCATGCAATATTCCTTCGTGAGCCAAAGATGACAGACTGGCATGTCCGTGTATCAGCTCAATATCCTCGCGCAGAACGATGGTCCGCAGATATGGCAGGAATGTGAAGTAATTTGGCAGGGTTGCGGAGGAAGCTATGGTTGGGAATGGAATGTAGTACACCTTCAACGAGGGAAGAAGCCACCGTACGCCGACACGGTCTGGTGGATGGCTATGGGTGATTACTATGACCTGGCGAACTGTGAGCATCAGACTATATCATGGCACGGTCAGAGAGGACCATACCTTGTGACCACTGCGGATGAGGTTCGCACTTAACATGTAGATGTGGTTCTCAACACCGCCTACTGCCGGATGGAAGAAGTCGCAAACCATGCTGTCGATGCGTTCAGCGACTCAGAGCTAAGGTACAACGCAGAGCTACGGACGCGATGTTTATGCCCATCTTGGCTGGGTACTACAGCGCCGCTGGAAGTCTATAGAAGTACTGAATATAAGTACTGTGACAATGAATTTAGCTTGTCTCCCTTAGGCAGACGATGATTGCGGCCTACTGAGAGCAGGAAGGACGGCCGCATACACGGATATACTGTAGGGCGCCGGGGAATGCAAGCGTGGCCACTCACTCAGGCTGGGCCCCAATTCATAGCTTTCCGGCATAAGAAAGCCCCATGTGCCCTAAGGTAAGTCTCAATTTTTTCGAACCTATCGTTAAGTTTCAAACGTATCACTCACTAACCAGTTTACGTTGTTATACACACTGGCACTCAGGCTAGCGCTGTGATGGCCGCGTACACTCTCGCTGGCAAGTACAGCGGTGGCGGAGGACTGGATACTGTATTGACGGGTCTGTCATCAAGGCGTAGGGACATGTTATTGCCAAAAAGTTGATTGGCACGGTTCAATGGTGTAGTTGGTTATCACGTCTGTCTCACAAGCTCTGGCTTGGTCGCGCACAGGAGGCCTCCGGTTCGAACCCGGATTGAACCATTTTTTGCCCGTCTAGAGAACCGGTCAATGCCAAGAGGCGGGAGCGGCATGCGCGTAATTACGGAGATGCGGCGCTGCAATCAGGCGCCCATGCTGCTGCCATTTAGCGGACTCTCCTGGCGAATTACTACGCACGTTCTTTCTCTTGCACTATCTCTGACCTCTGGCCTGTTGTGCTATTCTCTTGTCGTCGTCTGTCTCTCCTTCACTCAATCGCGATGGCAAGCAAGGACAAAGCCGACGTTGATACGCCCGTCGATGAGGGACAGGCCATATCGGTGCCCGACGCCAGCGATGCTGGCGAGAGCGGCAAGCTCAAGATGATCGTTCAGCTCGTCAAGAAGTGTCTCGGAGTCAAAGATATCGCCGCGATGTACGTGTCTGGCTTTGCGCTTACAGGGTCGCCGCGTCTAACGTCGTTATGAGCCAGGCGCCTTTCTCTCCCCGCATCGCTACTCGAGCCCATTCCGAACCTGGAGTATTGGCACTACTTGGATAGACCGGACCTCTTCGCTGCGTGAGTGGCATCGTGAGTCTAATAGTATTTGCCTGCGGACTTAAGAGTGTGTGGCATGCAGCATCAATGACTCTGACGATCCATTCGAGCGTATGCTGGCCGTACTTCGGTTCACGTTCTCGAAGGACCTCAAGTTCATCGTACGTACCAGACAGCTTCGCGCGCCAAACCATCGTACTGAGCAATGACACAGAA
This sequence comes from Trametes cinnabarina, assembly GCA_000765035.1. Classification (NCBI taxonomy): domain Eukaryota; kingdom Fungi; phylum Basidiomycota; class Agaricomycetes; order Polyporales; family Polyporaceae; genus Trametes; species Trametes cinnabarina. The sequence continues at coordinate 22,543 of CCBP010000272.1, read as the reverse complement.
GGGCAAGGTATGCAAGCCCTACAACTCGGTATTGGGCGAGCACTTCCGGTCACACTGGGATGTTGTCCCCGTTGACTACCCGTCCGACCCCAACGAGCCTCCCATCCAGCACCAATACGTGTCGCCTCCAGGCGCAGAGCCGCCCGCGTCGTCATGGCTCTACGGTCCTGCCACACACTCAATGCCGGACGTCGCACACCCGTCGTACTCGGAGAGCGCAAGTATTAAGAGCGGCAAGAGCACCAGGAGCGCTCTCAGCGGGTTCAGCTTCATGTCCCGTGGCCATGCGACCGCCAAGTCTACCCCAGCGACTTCTCCCGAGCTTGTCGAGACGAACCTCGAGGCCGGCATGTCTAGCCTAAGCCTCGCAAACGACCAGAGCTCAGCCGCAGTCGATCTCTTGGAGACGGACGAGACCGCTGCGGACAAGCCGCGCGTGCGCATCGCCTACCTCACCGAGCAGGTCTCACACCACCCGCCCATTTCGGCCTTTTACGCTACCTGCCCCAGCCGTCACGTTGAGATGTGCGGCGTAGACCAGATTTCGGCAAAGGTGTCCGGCACGACGCTGCGCGTCATGCCTGGCTCGTTCAACAAGGGCATCTTCGTGCGCATCACCGGCGAGCCGGGCGCGGGGGAGACGTACCATATCACGCATCCGGTCGCGTCCGTGAACGGCTTGCTGCGCGGGAGCTTTTACATCACTGTCGGGGACACGACGATCATCACGTGCTCGGGAGGCAAGGACGGGCAGAAGCTGCGTACGATCATCGAGTACAAGGAGGAGTCCTGGCTTGGCCGCGCGCAGTTTATGTGCGAGGGCGTCATCCACACCTATGAACCGAAGGAGTCGGTGCACGAGGAGTGGACGCGGGTGAAGCACGTCCCGCGAGATCGCATCCTGGCCGTTTTCGATGGGTCGTGGCGGTACAAGATCAGGTGGAAGCGGGTCGATGCGCCGGATAGCGAGTACGCGACGCTCATCGACCTGTCGACGCTGCACGTCGTCCCGAAGGTTGTGCGCCCGCTAGAGAAGCAGCTGCCGAACGAGAGCAGGAAGCTATGGGAGAATGTGACGAGCCGCCTGCTCCGAAAGGAGTACAGCGAGGCGACAAAGCACAAGCTCGCCATTGAACAGAAGCAGAGAGACGACGCGGCAGAGCGTAAACGCAGGGGGACTCAGTGAGTGTTCGTGTTCATCGTCTCGTCGCCTTGCACTGACTTTGTCTGCATAGGTTCATCCCGCGCTACTTTGGCCCTGACATTTCCTCTGGTCAGCCGAAGCTCACGGAAGAGGGCCGGAGGGCCATCGAGGAGGAGCTGAAGGAGCCCGCGGATCACAAGCTAGAGGAGGACAGACCGTCTACTCCAGCGACAGCTACGCCGTCGCCTTCGAATGGGGAGGCCGCGAAAGCATGAACGCCACGACCCTCGTCAAACCTATGGCATTTATCCGTCCCTCATCTTGTACCATACAACTTATACCACTGACGGCCTCCCCCCCTTTCGTCGTTCCGCACTCGCATGGACATACACGACAGTAGCACTCCTGTACAAACCGCAACGGAGGTACTACTACTAGAAATCATGACCTGAAGTGAAAATGTAGACAGCGCGCACATGAAGAGCCCATGTATACATTCGTGCTCAAACCTACTCAGGGCATTTGTGGCGATCTACTAAGGACTGTAGCTCGGGTAGATCAAATATACGTCGAGCGCCTCGATCGCGCCTGGGTAGCCGGCAGCAAGAACCGCGTCTCTGTGTCGCGTCACCACCACCGACGAGGACGCTCTGGTTGTACGACGACGAGAGGCATATGCTCGCCTCGAGGATCGTTGTCCGGCGAATATCTCGAGCTCGAGCAGCGCGGGCAGTTCTATCGCAGCATCTGATAACATCGTCCAGCCCAAAAACAGCCGTCGAGTCAATCTGCAAAAGCGCCGACTCGCGCTCCTCCACCTCTCCTTCTCTTCCAGCCTCTCGCCGCCACTTCTCTTCCTCTCGCTCTGTGCAAGCATCCACGATGGCCTCGCTGGAGTCTATCACACAGTCGCTCGCAAAGCTATCCATCTCTCCAGCCGCGACCGTCTCGCACGCCCCGACAAACTCCCCCCAGTCCTGGCGCGAGGCCCTCGAAGCGAGCTCCGATGCCCCCAAACCCTTTGAGCTCGTCAAAACGCTCGTGTACAAGCCTAAGACCGCGAAGACCGCAACGCCCGTGCCCGTCGTCGTGATCGCGCGAGAAACGACGGACGTGCCCTCGGGTGTGCTTGGCAAGACGCTGAACCTGAAGGACCTCCGCCTTGCGTCCGAGGATCTTCTGAAGGAGTTCTTTGGTCTTGACAAAAACTCTCGTGAGTGTCGCGTATAAGGACCGGCCCGCTCAACTGTAAGATGCCAACAGGGCGAAGGCCACTTCGCGAGCAGTGGTTCTCGCACCTGGGGATCTGCAAAGCAACGTCTGCAACCGCCATGCGTGTGCTTACGCTGATACTTTCATCTGTTTGCAGTCTCTCCCCTCGTCCTCAACTCACAAACATATCCCAAGGTCACGACTGTCATCGACACCGCGATTGCATCCTCATCCTCCACTTTCGCCGTTCGCGCCCTCTCCTCCGAATCCACCCTCTTCCTCTCTGGCAAAGACCTCTACGCCTACGTGAAGCAGCTCGCAACAGAGGGCGCCCCCACACCACACGAGCTCGACATCGCGAATCTCCAGTCCACCGCCGATGAGGCCGCCGCTGCGGCCAGGTCTGGGGCTCCCGTAAAAAAGGAGAAGGGGGATGCGAAGATTGAGGGTGCGGTGCAGATCGCTATCGGCGTGAAGAAGGAGGTCGACTTCCCGACGTGGTACACGAATGTGCTCGTCAAGGCGGATATGCTGGAGTACTACAATGTCAGCGGCTGCTATATCCTCAGACCCTGGTCTTACAGCATCTGGGAGTCAATCCAAGGTACGTCTTGACCTAGGCGTGGTCCCCCACTCGGTTCGCTCACTACCTCGCAGAGTGGTTTAACGCGAGGATCAAGGAGATGGGCGTACAGAACGCTTACTTCCCCATGTTCGTGTCATCGAAGGTCTTAGAGCGGGAGAAGGACCATGTTGAGGGCTTCTCGCCTGAGGTTGCCTGGGTCACACGAGCGTGCGTCACCTTCCCTGTCGGAACGTCCTCCATAGCAGCGTGCTCACCTTAGCTTTACAGAGGCCAGTCAGAACTGGAAGAACCTATCGCCATCCGTCCTACCTCCGAAACCGTCATGTACCCTTGTATGTGTGATGCTATCTCGTCTTGTTGCTCTTCCACTTACGTCCGGATTAGACTACGCCAAGTGGATTCAGAGCCACCGCGATTTGCCTCTCAAGTTGAACCAATGGAATAGCGTTGTTCGCTGGGAGTTCAAGAACCCTCGTAAGTTATCCTGCCCTACAGAGGTCCTCAATAATCATAACTTTATCAGAGCCCTTCCTCCGTACCCGCGAGTTTCTCTGGCAGGAGGGCCACACCGCCCACCTCACAAAGGCCGAGGCCGATAAGGAGGTGCTCGAGATCCTCGACCTCTACCGTCGCATCTATGAGGAACTCCTTGCTGTGCCCGTCATCCCCGGTGTCAAGTCCGAGAAGGAGAAGTTCGCAGGCGGTCTCTACACAACCACAGTTGAAGGCTTCGTTCCTACGACTGGCCGTGGCATCCAGGGCGCGACCTCGCACTGCCTAGGCCAGAACTTCTCGCGCCCAGAGATGTTCAACATATTCGTGGAGGATCCCAACGACCCATCTGGCCAGGGCAAGACGTACGTCTGGCAAAACTCGTGGGGTCTCTCCACGCGTACCATCGGTGTGATGGTCATGATACATGGCGACAACCAGGGTCTCGTCCTCCCGCCGCGCGTCGCCGCGGTCCAGGTCGTCATCGTCCCTTGCGGCATCACCGCAAAGTCCACGGAGGAGCAGCGCAACGCCGTCAACGAGGCGTGCGACAAGCTCGCCGAGGAGCTCAAGAAGGCCGGCATCCGCGCGCGTGCGGACCTCCGCGAGGGCTACACCCCCGGCTACAAGTTCAACGACTGGGAGCAGAAGGG
>CCBP010000272.1:0-18385 GCA_000765035.1 Trametes cinnabarina | reverse complement strand
CGGACATGTTCAAGCGCGCGCAGGAGGTGTACTTCTCGCGCCTGCGCCCGGTCGCGCGCTGGGAGGACGTCGTGCCGACACTCGACGACAAGTGCGTCGTCGTCATGCCCTGGTGCGAGGAGGAGGCGTGCGAGGACGACATCAAGGAGCGCAGCGCCAAGGCGTGAGTCTTCCTCCTGTTTCTTCCGTTCTCTTCGAGGTTTGGTAGGAGAGACAGGGTTACTGATGAGGTTGGCTAACAGGTCTGAGCCGACGGACGAGCGCGCTCCCTCCGCGGGTGCGAAGTCGCTCTGCATCCCCTTCGACCAGTCACGCTGGCCCAAGATCGAGCCCGGCAAGACCAAGTGCGTCGCGTGCGGCAAGGACGCGAAGCGCTGGACCCTCTTCGGCCGTTCGTACTAGACAATGGACGCAGTGGGCTGCTTTAAACCTTCGGTGAGCTTCCCGCACCGAGGCCAGAACTTAGGGGACGTGCATAGTAAGGTAGATATTGTGACATGTACTATTGAGCACCGGAGGGTTGTACCCGTCGTCGTGAACGTGAATGCCAATGCTTGCCTCACGGCTCGTGTTGAGAGTCCCTTGCGAATGAAGTATACTACCATATCACCAGCAGTCATGACATTAGATCCGCTAGATTCCTTGACATTGGATTGCATTCTGCTCGTGGCGCGACACAACGCGCCATTCAACGTAAAGTACAAAGCAAAGAAACACAGATGGTAGACATGCTGCTCCCGGCGACCCGGGCAAGATCATAAGTACTGCTGCTATAGAGTCTGTATCGGGGTGCGTGCGTGGATGATAGGCGTGGACGGCGAAAAGGTGTACCCACCGATCTAGCATGGGCGAGGGGAGGGAGGATTTGTGTACTACTACTGTGCATCTAGCGCGGAGTGAAGTGAAGAGGAATAGATAGATACAAGAGGATGAGGATGGACATGGACATGGTTAGGTGGTAGGGGATGCGGAGAGGAAAACACAGGATGATGAGGCGGATAGCTGGGGAGGGTAAAGGAGGGACAACTCATGGAATGAGGCTATGGCACAAGGAGCAGAGGCCGTGGCACGGAGGTGGAGGTGGAGGTGTCGCAGCGGAGGATAGACAACAATAAACAGTGATGCGGGTATGCAGAGTTTTGGCGTGAGCTGAGCTGAGCGTCCGAGCGGCGACGAGAGTTCATGCATGCTAGACAACAGCGCGCGCAGCGTGGAACGTGACGAATACGAAGCGTGGCACGAAGGTGGATGTAGGTGTCCCCATGAGATGTGCGCGTGCAAGGACGCGGGATGCCGACAGACGAGATAAGAGACGTCCGCCGGACAACATCAAAGAGCACCTCGTCGCTCCTGGAAGACCTCGCCTTCGCTGTCGACGACGCCATTTGCCTGTGCAGCGAGGAGCTCCTCCTCCATCGCGCGCTGCTCTTCAATGATTGCCTTCAGCGCTGGCAATTCTGCCTGGAGATCAACCTGCGTGTTTTCCTCCCATCGCTCCAAAGCCCAGTCCCGAACGAAGACGCTGGCCTACACGAGCCCATATTAGGCAAGTAAACCGAGTGAGTAGCAGAAGACATACCTTCAAGAACTTTTTCGACGCATACTTCTTGAAGAATGACTGGTGCCGGACAGGCTTGAGGATGTAGTTCAACATCAAATTAGCTGTAGGAACGATGTCGCTCTCGCGATACGACGAGTAATGAGCGAGATTCGGAGTCTGTAATCCACGTCAATACATGTAAGCGCTGAGGAGAATGAAACAACTCACCCAGTCCGAGAACCCAAGGATCAAACGGGCAAGCCAAATGGACGCGGCAGCCAGCAGAGACGGGGGAGCGGCGATAAGGCGCCACTCAAGGCACTGGATCTCGAGCAGATACTTGCCAATCGTGCGCACCTGCACGTTGTAGTCGTCTGCCTTGCTGATGCGACGGAGGAAGTGGATAGGATTAGGGTAACTCAAGTTCCAGTCGATGGTCTTGAGGACATAGCGTTCCGCTTGAAGGATCTCCTGCTCAGAGTACGAGGAATCCGCGCAGTAAAGGAAGTTGCTCGCGGAAGGAGCAACGATCTCCTCGACCTTGGCCGCGATGAACATGCACGTGATCCCAACAAGCTGAAGTTTGGCTAGGGAAACGACGCGAGCCGAGAGGAAACGGTCAATGATGTTCACGCAGAGGAACAGGGTTTCTGGTAGCAGACGGAAACGTGAATGGACCTGGATGAGCCAGTCCGTGAGAATACCGCGCATCTTCCAAGCGAGATCCTTCTGGTTCGCCATGTAATTAGGATTGGGCATCGTCGTTTGCTATGAAACGTTCAGAGATATGCATATATGCAAATATACGGATACATACCTCAACCTCCTTGAGGTATGCGAAGATCTCGACGACGTACTCGCTAACCATGAGCGGATCGTCAGCATCCTCCGCGTCCAGGTCAACCCATTGGTCGCCATTAGGATCCGCCTCGGCCTCTTCCTTGGGTATCACAGCCAACTCCACCTCCTCCTCGTGCATAGCCGCGACATCGGGCATGTCGGACGAAGTCCGCCTCTTCTTGTGCGCGCGATGCGCCTCTTCTTCATCCTCCTCCTGTTTCACCGACCGCACAGATATGCGTCGCGGCACTTTGGACGCTGCGGGCACGCCTGTTCGTACTGCTTCCCGCGCAGCAACGAACCTCTTTGGTGAAGGCACAGGGGGGGGNTGGGGTGNNGCAGGCGTCCTCGTCGTGTTCCCGCAACACCTCTAGGTGATGGCCTTGTGAGTGGGAGGGGGCAGCACCGGTGGTGCTTCGAGTACGACGCGACGCCGCCACAGTCGTGGTGGTAGTGGTCGAATCGACAACGGTACGTAAGGGCTTACGGACGGTGGTCGTTGTAGTCGTCTGCTTGAGAACGACACCCTCAAACTTCTCCTTAATTTCCTTGACGCGCTCCTTGCCTTTGGGATCGGTCGGCCCAGGGGCAAGGTTGAGAACCTTGGCCTTGTTCTCTGGAGGTTTGGGGACCTCGCCGAGCGCCGCGCGCTTGCGCTTTCCTTGGGCGGCAGGATCAACCTGGGCGGTCGTAGCCACACCGACGGACTTGGCCCTGGTGGCTGCAGTTGATGACATCGCGCGAGACCCTGGTGGCTTCGCATTCTCTGGCCTATCTGCGGCGAACTGAGAGGAAGGTGGTTTCGCGCGGGGCGCTGCCGCACGACCTTGACGAGCTGTTGCATTCTCCTTGTCTCGAAGGACGGTAGTGCGACCGGCTGCAGCCCGTGTCACACGCCGTGTCTGTGATTTGAACACATCAGCGAAATATGCGTATCCTTGAAAGGCTGTATAAACGTACGGGGATGGCTGAAGACATAGGAGAGACAGCGTTGGTCGTGTGGAAGGGTTACAGCAGTGGAGGAGTAGTACAGAGTTGGATGTGGATCAGGCAGGCGCGCGAGACACGACTCGTTTTGTTCAACACCAGCCACAAACACCTCAAAATAACACGCCCTGCCCAAGCGCGTCAAGCACGTGACATTCGCGCCCCGACCAAAAGTCCTTTCCTGTGTTAGGCGCGCACGGCTTTGGCTCTTCGCTCATTCTCTCCCTGGGCTCATGCTGCGCTGGTCCCTGCTTCCAACAGGGCTCAGGCTAAGCTGTACGCCAGCATGTACTCGCAAATGGTTCTCGTCTACTCGTTGTGTGGCCGCTGAGGGGTCGCAGAATAGCTGGGGCGACACGCTTCTTCTGCCGAAGACTGTGTTTCCATTATACAATGACCCATCCAAGGATCCAAAGTTGCGGGACAAAACAACAGAGAGCTTGTACCGCTGGCAGGTTGGCTCGCGCATATAATATTTCTTGACAACTGGTCGCTGAAGTTATGAGCAGTGGGAACATGCCCAAGGTCCTCTCTTTGTTTTCCACGATGGCCCGCCATATGCCAATGGCGACTTGCATATGGGTGAGTCTCCTGTGAAGACTTCTCATTCATATCTCTTTGTCGCCCGATTTTTGCAACAACTCTGTCGAAGCGAGGCTTGCCTTTACGACACGCTCGGGAACACCGTACATCACCGCTTGCAGTGCAGAGCAGCCACGGCTCGAATGGCAGGGTCCGTAGGCTTCTCCTGTAGCCACTGCCGTGCAAGGCTTTTGCCTTCACTCTGTTGCCAGGACCCATATATCTTCTCTCGCGGGCGAACTGGGTAGCATCACACCTCAATGAACTGGAAACTCAACGAATACACGTTAGGACATGCCTTAAACAAGATCCTGAAGGACATCATCAATCGGTATCACGTTTCCCTTGGGCACGAAGTCAAGTAAGTATGCAGTACCGTCTCAGAATCTCGCTTACTTACATCGCAAGTTATATGCCTGGGTGGGACTGCCACGGACTTCCTATCGAGAACAAGGTTCTGAAGGAACTCGGGGTATGGAACAAACTGAATCGTTGAGTTCAGACTATCGAGCTTTCTTCACAGGTTGAGATCAACCAATTGACTCCTTCACAAATCCGTGATGAGGCCGAAAAGTTCGCCCGTAACGAGGTCGCTTCGCAGATGGAACAGTTCCGACAACTCGGAGTTATGGCGGACTGGGGCTCCAGAACAACATATCGCACTCTTGGTCAGTCTTCCGCATGGCCATCCGCCAGCCAGCGAACTGACCGAATCACAGATCCCGAGTACGAGCTCAGGCAACTTGACATATTCAGAACTATGGTCGAGAAAGGTAGGAAGACATGCAAACTCTGCTGCGGCTCAGACATACTCAGTATATTGTACAACGAATGCAGGTTTAATCTATCGACAACACCGGCCAGTACACTATTCTCCGTCTTCCCGTTCAGCGCTCGCGGAGGCAGAGTTAGTCTACAACGACAAGCACGTCTCGCATTCAGTCTATGTCTCGTTCCAGTTGGACTCCACTAGTCCACATATGTCGGACACGCTGCGGACACTTACCGCCGGACGGGAGAAGGTCTCGCTGCTGGTGTGGACTACGACTCCTTGGACACTCACTGCGAATATGGTATGCGGACCAGTCCGTGTCATAGCTTGCATTACGCTGATAGAGACCCTGTAGGCTATCGCTGTGAATCCAGAGATGCGTTATCGCATCGTTGCGGTCAAGGAGAATTCACACGATTCGCCGGAGGGAAGCGAGCGAGAATCGATCGTCATATACGCTGCAGACCGTGAGGATGCGCTCAGAGAGATACAAGGCGTACTGCCCTCCCCAGCGATACCGCTTGGAGAAGTTGACGGTGGGTCTAATTCCTGTGATGGCAAGTGTGCAGTCCTTCCTGACGCACAATGGCAGGGTTTGAACTGGTCGGTGCAACCTATCGGCCTATCTTCGCTCCTCTCCACAGTTCGGCCAGCTCCCTTCCATCGCTACCTATAATTCCCTCCTCCCATGTCACACGCGACTCTGGCACAGGTCTCGTTCACTGCGCTCCCGCCCACGGTGCTGAAGATTATGTGGTGATGCAGTCACTCGGGCTTATCCGAACGAACTCGTCAACCTCTTCTGAATTATCCGTACCTACTCTGTCGGCTTCTGCCGACCTTGTATGTCACGTGAATGGTCTCGGCCAGTTCACCGAGGACATAGTGGAAGTGGTAGGCAAGGAAGCTGCCAATCGGCTCGTTGCAAAAGATGTCCTTGATCAAGGCGGACGGGAGATCGTGGGGCTGCTCACAGAGATCGGCGCTGTAAGGAAGGTTCAACGCTTTAAGCATCGATATCCTTATGATTGGAAGACGGACAAGCCAGTCATTGTCCTGTAAGTTGGTGTTTGGTACCATCGCTCTTCGCGGCCATCGCATCTTAACTACTTGCGGGTAGTGCGACCTCACAATGGTTTGCGAACTTGGATAATATCAAGGAGGATGCTATTGCTGCCCTGCAGGATGTTACCTTCGTTCCAACGATCTGTAAGTCTTCGACAAATCGTCATCTGTATTCTCTCGCTCATGGCTCTACTAGCACGTAACCGTCTCGAATCCTTCATCCGGTCGCGGTCAGAGTGGTGTATTTCCCGCCAGCGTGTCTGGGGCGTGCCCATTCCCGCTTTACATCACTTGCCCTCAAACTCTGCAGTTCTTGACTCTGACAGTCTCACGCACATCATGAACGTCCTTCGTGAGCGTGGCCCCCGGTATTGGTGGGATGGTCCAACATCGGCGTTCGTACCTCCGTCGCGGCGTGAAGGGCTCACCGACTCTGAGCTCGACGAGGTTTGGCGCAAGGGCACTGATACTATGGACGTCTGGTTCGACAGCGGAACGTCTTGGAGTCTCCTTGATTCGCTCTACCGAGATCCCGCTAACAGTAGGCAAGAGAGCAAGGAGCACAAGCGGACGTTCGGCGCGGACGTTTGCCTGGAGGGCTCCGACCAGCACCGCGGGTGGTTCCAAAGCCAGCTGTTGACGGCGATTGGTTCGGCAACAACACCCGAACGAGCGCGGGCTGCGCCGTACTCGACGCTGATCACGCATGGAATGGTTCTCGACGAAACTGGCAAGAAGATGAGCAAGTCTCTCGGGAACATAGTGAGCCCGATGACAGTCATTCACGGAGGAAAGGTGCGTCTCCGCGCTCACTACGATGGCCATCCTCTCCGATGCTAACAAACCGGGCGTGTGTAGGGCAAAAACGAGAAGGCTTACGGGCCCGATGTTTTGCGCCTATGGGCCGCTACAGTAGAGTTCGGGAAGGATATGTCCATTGGGCCTACCATGCTGCAACAGTGTGCGGAGACTATGAGGAAGATCCGTAACTCGTCGCGCTTCATCCTCGGCAGTCTTGGTGATCGGCCATATGACAAGAAAGTCGAGCGTGCCGACCTGGGTCTTGCAGAGCGGTATGTTTTGCACAGGCTGCACAGGCTTGATCAGGTTGCGCGTCAAGGTTATGAGGTGTTCGATTTCCCGCAAGGTGCGCTATACATGGGTGGAGCAGGACCTGCAGGCTAACCTTCATTCTTAGTGATCAACGAGTTGTCGTACTTCGCGAACATCACGCTGTCGTCGTTCTACTTCGACATCAACAAGGACTGTCTCTACGCCGAACACGAGGACAGCCTGGAACGCCGCCGCGTACTGACTGTCCTTGACCAGGTATAATCTTACGTTTCGTCATGGATCATAGTGATTGACCTCGAAGTGGCAGGTCTTGACTACCATGACCAAAGTCCTTGCACCGGTCCTTCCTCATCTTGCAGAAGAAATTTACGCCACGCTCTATGGATCTGATGCCCCCTCCGTCTTCACTGAACCTTGGGTCCCTCTGGTATTCTCCACTTCTTAATTGTTATACTTTGATCGCTGACAGCGGCCGTAATAGCCGGCTGAGTTCGTAGACCCGCAGGCTGAGGCTGACATGGACAAGCTCCTCCGCATCCGTTCGAAGGTCTTCGCTCTCCTTGAGCAAGCGCGCAAAGAAGGGTACGCAGATTGTGATAACGATAATACTTTCATACTGAACGTAGTTGCACAGAGTCGTGAAGAGTTCTCTCTCAGCGGACGTCACGATGAACGTCTCGTCTGCCGCAACTTCAGATGTCATTGACTTGCTGGGCCGGGAGGGTATGTCCGTCACCTGCTCGCACGTTCATAGTGAATTAAGGTTATGCCTCAGAGAACACACTCAATGCACTGTTCGGCGTTTCTGGAGTCAGCCTCTGCGATCGTACTATCGACAACACTACACCCGAGTGGCAGTATAAGGACACATTGGATATCGAAGGTAAACTTCTACTTGCACCTTTTTAGCAGGTTCTCGCTGCTTACATTGGAGCAGGAACGGAGGTAGAGCTGGCAGTACGGCCTGCAGCGTTGTACAAATGCCCGCGTTGTTGGACCTACACCAGGCATGAACACGATGAACTGTGCAAGCGCTGTGTAGATGTGGTGCGTGGATCGGGGACCTCATAGCATACACAGGATTCTCCACTTCAAGCTACTGATAGTAATAGAATAATCCACTCAACTCTTACTGACATCTCCGAGTCCTGCCGATGGTGACCTGCATTGTGTCCTACGAGTCATTGTTATCTCCCTTACCCTTGTGCCAATACTCATGACTTCTCATTTGCCGCGCCTGGTCGTATAGTCGAAGAGCATCTGGATGTCTATCTTTACCCGGAGGTACATACCTCCGAAATGCTCGGCTGTAGGCCCAGGCCTAGTAGGCGTTGCTCAGCGCTCAGGCCTCAGGCCTCAGTTGCGAGTTGCTAACTTGACTCAACGACCCTTGCAGTCACGGTTGGTTCCTGCCTTTCACCTACAGTATCCTATATGGACTCCGGGGCGTGAATGATTGTAGCCATTACCCGACGATAGCACCAGGAGATCGCAAACGCCGAGGTGCCTGTGGCGAAGCTGTAACCGGCGAGGAACATGTGCGTAGAGAAGGTGCGAGGCACAATACTGTCGCGGAGAGTTGAAAAGCCGTACTGACCGCCCGCAATTTCTGCAGCACCGTACAATAGCTGCCCTGTGTGCCTCATACACTTATGACGCGAGTTTCCAGCCGAAAGCATCACCGAGCTCACGCTTGAGCCCGGTGCAACGGGGCAACGGGGTAGTGTTGCAGCACCCCTGCTCGTCAACATGCGTATTTTTTGGGTGACAAATTTGCCCTCGCTGTTCTCCGAATTGCTGCACAGCTTGGGGTCCGGTTCCTGCAGGAAGATAAAGATGTCAAGTTACCTCCACCCTGCTCGCCCCAGCTCCTTCGCTTCTCTTGCCAACCGTCCTTCGCAATCTCACGTGCATATCCTGTGGTCCACAGATATTCTCGCCGTCACTATGTCCGTTCCCCCGCTCTACGTGTATGTCTCTGATCGGCCGAAGAATCACACGGCTCTCCCAACCACAGATGAAGGGTTTACTGTGGCGATCATGGACCCTAAAGAGAGCCAACCTGAGCTTCGTGCGCTCCGCGACGTCGGCCGGACGATACGGGAGGCCAAAGCCTCTTTTGAGCGCATGGAGAAGGGCTTGGATCGGTTTGACAACGCCCAGTTCTTCGATTCGCAGACCAACCTTCTACAGCTGAACTGGCAATGGAAAGAGTATGCGGAGGTTGGTGTCTGGTCCGCAAGTCATTACACAATCTGCTCACCTTCGGTCACCGCATCCCTTTATCTCACAGAAGTTCAAGGCTTTGGTAGAAAGGAGCGCCTACAAAGCCAGTGCGGTGGGCGCGCTCCTGCAGCGTGCGTTCTAAACATGTCAGCCTCTCCTCCATTGCCTATGCTGACATTATAAATGTATGGAAATCAGAATACAGTCGTGCGGTCATGACAAATGTTGTGCGGGAAGAGGTGGCGAAGCTTAAGACCGAGCTGCTACCGCTCGTTGAGGTTCGTCAAGCTGACTGCCAGTCCGTGCACGCAAACTTCTATCTAAGACCTACCTCCAGAAACTGAAAGCCAAATACGCGGACAACCGTTGTATCGTGCAGGATTTCGACACATTAGACCATGACATCTATGTGTTCCATCAGACCATCAAAACCTACATCATCAACGCCCGTCAATGCCTGGAAGGTAGACACGATGGCGACGTTGCCGACAAGCAGCGCTCCTTGGCATATTGCGAGGGCGCGCTTGATGCCCATATGGAGGACCTCGAGCGTGCTAGCCTAGGTATTACGGGCATTCGCAGCATTTTGTCTATGGTGAGCCACGCTTGCCGTTCTCTCGCTCCATTGTAGCTCATTCGCGATTGAAAATGCAATAGATTTCGAGTGACATGCTGGCCTACAGTGTGCAGCTTGAGACAACCATCGATCCAGAATCTCCTGTAACCTTGGTCAGTTGCTCGATGTCAATGGCTGACCGCGTACTCACTATCACCAAACATAGCTGACCATGAGGAAAATTGCTACGATTCGACCACTTCATGAACGGCTACTCGCTGTGCTCGATATGTATTACTGCCAAGCCAGGGACTAGCGAATAACCTGTTATCTGTCTCTCCGGAATTATCGGGAACCGATTCATACTGCGATATACGACATCTTTCCACGTATATGTCACGGTAGCTACCGCACAATGGAATGTGCGATTGCTGTATACAACTTAAACGACGATCAAGATACCAAGATGAAGCATGAGTACTTGAGTGGCAACAACTTGAAGGCTTGAGTGACAACAATTGCAAGTTGGTACTTGAACTTAACAGCAGTGATTGCGTCGTGTGACGCTCGTTGATCTGTTCGACCAAACGTAGTATGGCTGCCACAAACCTCACGCCGTCGGCGTCACGCGTCCAGTGATAGAAAATGATCATGGAGAAACGCTCGGGTCTCTCACAGCGACTGACACTGACAGGCTGAAGGCGAGAACGAAAGTCCAATAAACCGCCTAATGATCGTAGGATACGATATGGATGAGCGCTTGATTCAGAGTCGTCCGAGTCGACGCCGGTTGTTTGAGCAAGTTCTAGTTCAAGTTCACCTCTGGCAAGCCTGGAGTCACTACCTACCAGTACTACAACGTCCAACACAGACTCCGGAGCTGAAGCTTAAGCATTTCCCGGCCATACGCTGAAGATAGCACCAGGATGTTGGAAACGGCGAGGTGCCTGTGGATGAGCAGTAACCGGTAAGGAACAGCTGCGCTCCTAGAGCTTGCTACATATAGAGAAGGTGCGAGGCATAATATATCACGGCGAGCTAAATCACCGTACTGACTGCCCGCAACTTCTCCAAGTACCGTACAGTAGCTGCCCTGTGTGCCTCAGTCACGTCGCGGCGAGTTTTCCGGATGCATTCTCAGCGGGATCACGCGGTAAAATAGGGCAATGGTTGCGGCTCCGGTCCTCGTCACCATGCGCATGTTTTGGGAGTGAAGGCTGCTCTGGCTGTCCTCCAGAGCGGCGCCCAGCTTGGACTCCGTTGCCCTTGCAGGAGGATATAAGAGTGCCAAGTTGCGCCCTATATACCAGCCACAACCTCCTCTACTTTCTTGCCATCCGTGCTTTACAGCGTTGTGTGCACATCGTGTCTCTGTTTCGCCGCTATCATGTCCGCTCCCCCATCCTCTTGCCTTACCGTCCAAGCGCCTGGGAGATACGACGCCCTCCCGACCACAGTCGAAGGTTTCACCGAGGCGATCATGAAGGCTGAAGACAGCCAACCGGAGCTTCGTGTGCTCCGCGACGTCGGCGAGACCGTCCAGGATGTCAAAGCCATCTTTGAGCGCATCGGCGAGAGCTTGGCGCAGTTTGACAATGTCCAGTTCTTCGACTCGCAGGACCACCTTCTGCAGCTGAATTGGCAATGGAGGGAGTATGCGGAGGTCGGTCTCATGTCCACACGCGTCACTAATCACGATGTTGACCTTCGTCGATGCCCGGCTTCATACATAGAGATTTCAGGCTCTGGCAGAAAGGAGCGCATACAAAGCCAGTGCGGTAGGGGCCCTCCTGCGGCGTACGTGCACATACCGCCCCGTCCCCATTGCTTGTACTGACGTTCCACATCGATTTCAGAATACAACAAAGCGATCATGACAAACGTTGAGCGGGCAGCGGTTGCGAAGCTCACGGCTGAGCTGTTGCCGTTCGTTGAAGTATGTGTATCGTTGACCCCAGAGCGCTGTAAGATACCATCTCACAAGCATCTCCAGAAGCTCGGAGCGAAAGTCGTCGAAATTCGTCGGATAGCTAGTGACTTCCAGACGATACGCCAAGACGTCACCGAGTTTCGCCTGACGATTGAAACGTACATTAGCAAGGCGCGTCTACACCTCGAAGATGAACGCCCCGTCGACTTCTTGGACGTGCAGCGCTTCATGGCTCGCTTGACGGAGAAGGTCGCGACGCAGAACAAGCAGCGCTCCTTGGTAAACCTTCAAGGCATTCTCGAAGCCCAGATGAACGACCTCGAGCGTGCTGCCCAAGGTGCAGAATTAATTGGCAATATTTTGTCTACGGTGGGCTGCACTCTCCGCGTCCCAATTCCATGCCAGCTCATTTGCAGTCGACATCGCCGCAGATTTCAACCGACATGGTCGAATACAGCACCCAGCTCGAGCGAGCAGTTGATCCAGATCTACCTATAAACTCGGTCAGTTCATTGGACATACATGGCTGGCCGCAGACTCATTGTCAAAACAGATGACCTTGAGGAGAATTGCGGCAACCCGACCGCTGCATGGAAGACTCCTCGCCGTCCTCGATGTGTACTATAGCCAAGTGAAGAACTAGCAACCGACCGCCTGTTTTTTCTCACTCTCAGGCTTGGACAGACATCTCTTGAGGCCATCGGGTTGCACAACGGTGGCAAAGACTCGGCTTGATCATGACGCAATGATACATCTGTCTACATACATGTACAAATGGAATCTGAGAGTACTCAACAATCTGGCATCCGATGCATGATGAAACGTGAGCGAACGAAGAGCAAAGAGACAACCGGCGCTCCGCCAGCCGATATTCAACTCGAGGGCAACCCTCCCTTCCCAGACCCGATCGTCCCAGCCGCTTGGGCGACTCCTGTCCGTGGCGCAAACGGGGTAGTACCGGGATTCAGTTCCGACCGCCCACCCGCCTGACTGCCCTGTACGCTATGCGACTGAGAGGGGGCGCGGCTCCTGCTGCGTCCTGGCTCAAAAAGCGCCGCGCGTGTCGAAAGGCCCGTCTGATTCTGCGTCCCAGTTGCAGTGATAGGCGTCGGGGACGCAGACGACGACCCTGACCCTGGGCTACCACCGGCGGGTGAATGTAGAGCGCCGCGATGCGGGTGTTGGTTGTGGTGTTGCTGTTGATGTTGATGGTGAGAATGATTGTGCTTGCGATGGGCGGGCCCGTGAGAGGGGAGTTGTATGACGCCAGGTACGCCGTTTGCAGCGGGAAACGAAGCACGACCTGCGTTGCGCGCGGGCTCGGCGGGACCCGCAGGACGTGGCGGGAAAGACAAACGAGGATGATGGTTTGCGTGCGGTGCGTTGTGCATATGGGGATGCGAATGCCGTTTGCGAGGGTGCGCTGTGTGCGATTGTAGATGGAAGTTGTTCGACTGCTGGTGATGAGCATGCATAGGTAATGGCGCATGGTGCACTCGCTCGCCATCTGGGGAGCTGTCGCCCTTCGAGCGGCCCTCAGACGCGCCTCTGCTACCGTCTTCAGACTCAGCTGCAGCGACTTCGCTCTCGTAACCGTATGGATCTCGCTCGACGCGCTCCCGCTCCTCTCCAAGCTTGCGCAAGCGCGCTTCTAGCTCTGCCAGGACGCCTCCCTCGCCCTCCAGCTTCTCCCGTTTCCCGGCAAGCTTCTCGAGTCTATTCGCGAGTCCCGCGAGCTCGGCTTGCATCGCCTCTGTGCGTGCCTTCTCGCGCTGCTCTGCCTCGTCCCGCCGTGCTCGCACGCGCGCCGCCTCTTCTTTCACCTTCAAGTACTCCTTTTCGACCTCCGCCCTCCGCTGTTCGAGTCCAGGTAGGTCAGCCTCGATGCTCTTGATAAGCGCTTCGATGTCTTGTGCGGCGGCGAGAGTCTGCTTCACCGCCTCTTGGAGTGCAAGGATTTTCTGGCGTGCCCGGCTCTCGCCCGCCGCATACCGCTCCGAGGCCCGCTTGAGGGTATCAATCTCGGAGCGCAGGGCGGCGTCGGCCTTCTGCGAGTCCTTCCGCGTTGACTTCAGGCGTGATGTGAGCAGGGAGTGCTCAGCGTTCAACGCATTCAGCTCATGCGTCAGCTGCAATCGACGGTCTTCCAGTGTAAGCTGAACGGGTGGTGGGATGGGGACATGTGTACTGCCGTTACCGTGAGACGGGCTCGTCGTGAGGGGTATGGTAGAGGACATGGTTGCTTCAAGGGAGGTTACTGCGGCTTCGTCAGTGTTGGGATCCGGTATAGGAATATCGGAGCGCGCTTCCGTTCCTGTTATCAAAAAGTCAAGATCAGTGTCCGATACAGATTATGGACTGCGGCCAGGTGATCCGGGTTTGATCAACGAGATTGTGCTGTCTATGAAGGGCCATCCGAGAAGAGCACAAAGACTCTAACTATGTTTGGGTCTTCGCAACAGGAAATGCAGTATGGCCGGCTACTGCTGATACCATATGCCCAGGGAGTCAACTGTGCATAAACAGTACAGGGGCAGATGAATTCCGTGCCAGACCACCTGGCTGCGCGAAAGAGATAGCGGAACGTACCAGTAGTGATCTGTCCCCGGACGCTAGTCTGACCAACCTGCGGGGAAAGGCCGAGTTCGATGTCATATTGTCTTGCAGGCATCAAACCGTAGAGAATAATGATGCCTTCGTCGAATACTTCATCCATTTTCAAGAATACCTTCTGCCAGGGCGTGCCGTTGACCTTGACGAAGAGGCCTTTGGCGAGGATGTCGGCGACGACCTGGGTAGAGACTACCGAGTCGGAGGTACTAGCGCTATCGCGGCTCTGATCCTCGTCATCAGAAGACGAGAGCGCGACCGAAGTCTCCGGGTTCGCTGGGTCTGGGGCGGAATAGGGACAAGACAGGATGAAGGTGACGGAGACAGAAGTGATCTCGCGAACGGCAAGGGAGAGGGTTGGGTGCCAAGGTCGGACGGAATGCCACTCTGTGAATTGTTCCTCCATTTTCGTGCGGCTGTACATCTCTCACACTGAACGTCTATGCGAGAGGCTGTTCGATATAGTTAGCATCGACTCGCGGAGTCAGCGTGCGAGCGGGGTCGTGGACCACACCTTTTCCTCCGTAATTGGCTCTGCTAGTATCTCCAGGTGTACAGTCTTCATGCAGCGATACGACAGAAGCAATGTATGACAACAAGAAGAGCAACAGCCAGAAACTGAGACCTTATGGATCCAAGCTGCTCGTGGTGGCGGTCGACTGCAAGCCTTCAGCCACACCCTCTGTCGAAAGCGGTCAAATTTCTCACGAGGGCTGGATCGGGATCAGCAGATAACCTCACCCGCCGCCGACGTGCCCTGTACTTATCTTACTTATCTTAGAGCCAAAATCCGGCGATAATTGATACATAATCCCGACTGACGTCACAGTACTACTCTACAGTGCAGTACTTCAAGTATACTAGACATCGCAGCACCATCAACCAACGAATCGCCACCAAATCCACCTACTCTCGCTGATATAGAGCAATAAACTCAGTTCCTATTCACAAGGACTAAATGTAATAACAAGTACCTATAGAGCAATAAACTAAGCGGTACTAATCAGTAAGAAGACTCGATAGCAAGATAAGTAAGTAAGCTCACCTCAGTTCCTATTCACAAGGACTGAGGTGAGCGAGTGCAATCGTCGCGTATAAGTACGGTACGGGAACAAGACATATCGTAGACAAGACGCCGTGAGATGTCTTGAGAGACAAGAAATCAACTGACAAAAGCATAAGACATGTAAAACAAAAACAAAAACTGAAGTCGGTCACTGCGCGGTCCCGCTGCGCCCAATCACGTCTTCGCGGGCTCGCGCATGGCTTGCATGTAGGTCCATTTCCTCCAACAGCTGATTCCATCAGTGACTCTACTCAAACATGTCAATATGCCTTCTGCTCTCATCTTAATCGCAGACAGAACGGAGGAGATGGAATTGTAGGCACTCTTCTCGCCTTTGCACTAGGGCTCCGTGAATAATAGGACCATTAATAACTAACAATATATCACACCAGTTGTTAACTAGTTATTAACTGTGTGAAACCTCAGGGTCCCAGGGGGCCTGTAATTTATTGTAAGAAATACAAAAATGCAACATATTGATGATTGTGTCCTATTCTGGACATTGTACTGGATGCTTGGCAGCAGAAATGACCTGATTTGGGCACCTTGCATGCATTTGGAGTTGAAACATACCTTCGAAGATATGAGGAGCGAGTACATGCATAACACATGCCGCAAGCCTGAGCCTGACCGCAACACTCTGCAAGTCCCCTGCTCCAGCTTCTGTTGAAATTGCCATGGCACGCACACTCGACATTGCTCAGTGCCTTCAGAATCTCTGTTATATCCTGGAAAATCTACCAAAATCCCTCCCCGAGCCTGTTGACTCTGACTTCCAACACCTCGTGAACTACTCTGCAGATCCAGAGGATGTTGAGGACATAGGCTCTGTTTTGGGAGCTGTTAACCGGGCTTTAGAGGTCACCTTCAGCTGGGAGACTCGTTCCAAGGGCATCCTACCTATCACAGAAAGAGGCCGTGCTATATGTGGCTTGATTGATGTTCTTGAGGTATACTGCCAAGTATGCACTGCCCCGGAGACTGATGGAGTGCTGCTGAAATGGTGGGAAGACATATCTGCTGGAGCTGAGCAGGCTTATATGCTCACGGGTGAGACAGTGAGTCCTGCAGATCCTATATACAGTGTTGATTGTGTTCCATTAGCTTACCTAACCCATTCTTGAAGTTCCCCCCATCCGGCTTGCCATTCCCCTGTACCAAGGATGACAAAGGCTCAGCTGGGCAGGTTAGCAACACTGCTGGATGCAAGCACAAGGCGTTGATTGCCCTAAAGGAGGTTATAACCATCTCAGATGAAGAGAAGGTTAGACTGCTCACATGTGAACATTGATTCATTAAAGTATTCACTTACTGACCCATAAATGTGCCCAGGATGATACTCCTCCGACTGGTACAAAGTTCACCAACCTTGTTGACATCCCATGGCATTCACGAGAGGTTATATCAGCTGGGCGACCAGTGAAGGAGGAAACTAGAGCCTTTGCTATCAAGTGTCGCCACAAAGAGAATAACAAGACTTACTGGCGATGCCTCACTCCTAAATGCACATACTTCCATGCCAGACCCCTGCAGCCAAAGCATGTGCTCAAGCATGCTATGGGTTGCCAGGCATTCTCACTGGAGCAGCGTCGGAGTGCCAATGATTTCACAGCAGCGTACTCACTGGGGGCGAAGCTTGGTCACATAGAGGACTCAGAGGTGACACCTGTCACTTCCTCTAGCAACACTGTGATGGTGGTGAAGACAGTCAGATCAAGTAGTACAACTGTTTCGAATAACGGTCCTTGCAGCAGCAGCGCTTCTACAGCTTTCCCCAGCAGCAAGACGAACACTCAAGCAGGGCCCCAACTCAAACAGAAGACTCTGAGTATGACAACACTTGCAGCAGGGCGGGAGGAACTGAAAGCAAAACTTGACTTCCATGTCATGAAGCTCATCTGTGTCCGGGGGCTTGTCCCGGATGTCATTGATTCATGCGAGTGGAAGGACTTCATGCAGGCTGCTAATCTGCATTAAAATGCCACTTTATCAACCACGTTTGCTGACATCCATATCCCTGCGGAAGTGGTGAAGATCAGGATCTTGCAGCTACAGTTCCTTTAGCAGCAGACACACCTCACCCTGACGTACAATGGTGCAACAACACAAAAGCCTCAATCTGTGTACACGATCCATATCACCACTCAAATCGGTGGGTGTTCTTCATCAATGGTGCAGAGCTGTCAAGGGATTCACATACCGCTGAAAAAGTGGTTGAAATTTTGCTCGAGGTGAGCTGCCGTTGAGCACTGCCAGCCACCCACACATCGACATACTGATTATGCCTACTTTGTTGCCGCTTTCACAGGTCATGGAAGCGGTTGGGATTGAACGGTTCTCTGGCATTTGTTCTGACAGTGCTGGAAACACATGGAAGGCCCATGAGATACTTGCTAAGCAGATCGCGGGCCTACTGGATTTGCCGGACTGTTGTCATCATCTATACAACACTGCGAAGGATATAACTAAGCTCCCTGAGTTCAAGGATGTATGTCACATTATGTCCGTAGTTGAGAAGTTGTGCCATCATCGCTCACTCAGGTTATGAAGCTCATTGCAAATCTGCAATAAATTGTTCAGTACTTCTGAAAGTCCACAAAGGCATCAAACGATCTGGCCGTGGCGCGACTTGAAGAAGGTCTAACCCGTGGGCTGCAGAGTATTGGCAAGAGCAGGTTTGCTAGTGTATACTGGAGCGCAGAATCCCTCAGATCGTGCTTGCCTTTGATGCGGCATCTTGTCACTTCAGGAAGGCTGGCAATTCCTCGAAGGTTCGTTGCATCTGGTACATGGAGGCTTTGACCTGCGACCTTGAACCTCACATGCCTATGACAGCAAGTGAAGTTCGACATCAAGCTGTTGCAGGAGAACAGTGTGGCATCGATCAAGTTCGAGCAGGAGCTCACATGGTACACAACAATCTTGGCGCCCATCACTCGTTCAATCAAGAGTCTCAAGACCACTGATACCACCGCAGTTGATGTTTACATTTTCTGGCTGGGTATTGCATCGACTCTCCGCAAGCTCTTCGCATGGCCACAAGAACAGAGTGGTATACCCTCTGACCTCACGAAGAAGATCATCAGAATCATCAATAAGCGCTATAAAGCCATCATTGATGAGAGTCCCACTGACTG
>CCBP010000271.1:38428-50847 GCA_000765035.1 Trametes cinnabarina | reverse complement strand
CCCGGTCGGCCGCCGTCCGCCGAACTGCAGATTGGCTAGGAGGGAACGCTGTTCAGCTTCAAAAACAAGCACATCTGCCACACACCGCGACAGAATCTTGGACATGCAGTTCAGGAGAGCGATGGGTCGCCAGGCCTTGGCAATCGTGTAGTCTGCCTTGCCCGGCTTTTGTAGCACCACCGTGTCGGAGAGCTTCCACCTGTCAGGGTAGTAATGAAGGACGAAGGTTGCACGGAAGAGAGTGCCTAGGACCGGTGTCAGCGTGTCCGCGCAATGCTTGTAGACCTCGTTGGGGATAGAGTCCGGGCCCGGCGCCTTGAACGCGCGAAGCGCACTGATGGCACGGCGGACTTGAGTGTTGGTGATCGGCTTGAAGGCGAACCGCGGTGCGGGGTACGGCCCAGATGGTACTGACGATGTGCTTGGTGGCAAAAAGAAGGTCCGGTGAAACTCCGCCCCCTTCTCCTCGTTTGAGTTGAGGGTGCGGCGCTGCCCGGCCTCCTCGACCCAGATGGGAGGGATTCGTGCCCCACCGCCGTCCGTTGCCCCACGCTTGAGAAAGCGGTTAGCGTCCCAGATAGTCTTGCCGTCGACTGAGTCGATCCACGCCTTCCAGTAATCGTTCTTGGCTGCTTGGATGTGGTCAGCATACATGTTGCGGTAACGCCGATACTCAACGTGTGAAGGGTGCGCCCGGTCCGCACGGTGGCGGTAGTGCGGGCGCCCCAGCCGTTCCTTCTCCTTTCGCATTCTGGAGAGATCCTTCGACCACCACCGTTTGGTGTAGGGGGTCGAGGCCACCTCCGGGACGTGCTCGTTGATTGTCGCCTGCAGGTCGGCCATCAGGTGGTCGAGTGTTGTGTCGAAGACCGCTTTGCTGTCTATGCGTGCTGGGAAGGCCCGTGCCTCTATTCGCTGCGCAAGAGCACCGTCAAACTCTTCCCAGTCAACCGCCCGGAAGTTCCGTCGGGGACGGGCGGGTGCAGCATCTGTGGGAATGGCGAAGGTGGTGCTGATGGGGAAATGGTCAGTCTTGGTGGGCCGCTTGGCTCGCTCGACTACGCAGGAGCGCATTCGCGCGAGGAGTCCCGGGCTGGCGAAGACATTGTTAGGGCGTGTGAGATTCTTGGTACGAGTTGCCTCCAGAGTCGGGATGCCGGCTGGGAGAGCCTGTTGAAGGTCGAAGAGCGCGAGATGTTCGATGAGCACCTCAGCACGCTCCAAGCTGTCTGTGGTGAAGAGATGATGATTAGTTGGACTGTCCCAAGCAGGATGATGTCGGTTGAAGTCGCCCAGCCACACATGGTGGTGGGCTTCACCGGCCTCGCCGAGTACGAGGCGCTGTCCGGCACGCGACGCCGCACGGATTGCCGTATCATGATCACCGTCGACGTAGAGGTTGAAGAGATGGACCGTGGTGTCACCAGCATGGATGGTGACCGCTGTGACGTCCGGGTGCGGGATAGGAATAGGGTTCCAGGCGTTGGTCGAGAGCCGTCTGTTGATGAGCAGGAGTGATCGTGAGCGGGAGACGCCCCCGGTGCCATGCGGCGTGGGATACACTACCCGCCAGTGCGGGGTCGCTGTCGTGAGGCCAAGGAATGAGAGATAGGGTTCCTGCAGAGCTAGAATGTCATAGTCAGCAAGCGATGCATCATTGAGAACGTCATGCTGGGCGCGGGCGGATTTGTTGAGGTTTTGCTGCCATATGCGTAGAGTGGGATGTTGGTCCTGATTCATTCAGAGACGAAGGAGTGCTGAGACTGCATCGCGTCGCCGAAGAAGGATTCAATTCTTGGCTGGGTTTGCTGGTTTCGAGGGTCGGCGTCGGCATCTTCGAGGTGGTGCTGGATCTGGGACCAGACAGTGGGCGGGGGAGGGGCCCGCGCGAGCTCCTCCTCCTCGGACACCCACGTCTCCGGCGCATTAGTCACAAAGAAACGGAAACCACTGTCCGCCCGCCGCTGAATGCGCCCACTGGTCTTCGCGCGGAGGGTGGGGCAGTTCTTATCCCAAGCCGCGTGCCCGTGTGTCGCGCAGTTGGCGCATTTGTACGTTCGAGGATCGTCGCGCGTGCCGCACCGAGCGGTGGCGTGGGCGCCCGCGCAGTTAGCGCAGATGTCCTGCTCAGCCTTGCACTCCCGGGCGTAATGCCCGTCGTACCGCTGGCATCGGGCGCACCGCTTTGGCTCCTCCATGTCACGGCGGACCAGAACCTTGCGGCCCGCGACCGTGAGTCCGCGGATCGCCCTGTTAGCCTGCTCGACACCTGCGCCCGTGAGCATAATGAAGGCGGTGCGCTGCGCCGGGTGACGGCGCGAGATGGGTTTGATCCAGTCCGCGCGCGTGATTGCGTGCGGACGGAGCCCGTTCGCCTCCTCCACCGCCCGGAGCGTGGCGGCATCCTGCGGGTTGAACGAGACTGGAACACGCTCGGCGACGAGCTTGTACGTGCGTTCGATAACTTGCGCGGCCATCCCCATCTTGCGTGCAAAGGGCTTCGCCACCGTAGGCTTGAGGAGCCAGTGTGCCATCTCGCGGCTTGCCATCGTGAAGACGACGTCGCCATGCGGGAGGACCCTGGCTTCTTCGACGGTGCCATCGCCTGGCGGAGTGAGCCCCGCCCGGGCCATCTCGTCGATTGCAGCTCGGGCCCGCGCGCAGACCTGCTCGCTGGTGAGCCGGTTGCCGAGGTCGTCCTGGAGGGTGGCGTCCCGCACCAGCACCTGCCGCTGGAGGAGATCCGCTGGGGTGGCCGCGCGGCGAACACGCGTGGGGGCAGAATCGATGGTCAGCGGCGAGACGGTAGTAGCAGGCTCACCGGGGGCATGCAGAACGGGGCCCGATCGTGCCGCTGAAGCGAGGCCCTCTCGCGCCTCCCTTAAAGTCTCCTCCGCTCGCTGCACGCTGTCGCATGCATCCCGCAGCTCCGCTACCGTCGTTTCCATCTCCCTCCGCATCCGTTCCACCCCCTGCGTGAGGTCCGCCACCCGGGTCTCGACGTGTGATGCATGTTCGTCCAGCCGCAGCGTGAGCTGGTCTTCTGCGCGCTCTAGGACCGCACGACTGACCGCTTCTTGCGCCTCTTCTGCAGTGACTGCCCTTGCTACATAGGCGAGTGCAATCAGTCCTTCTGCAGCGAACTCGTGAGCAGGGCGGAGGTATGCGAGGTGTAGAAGGCCGGTGATGAGGGCTTCGCTCGTTAAAGCATGCGCTCCCTCCGGGATCAGCCTGCGCTTCTGCAGGAAGTCGACCGCGGCTCCGAGCGATGGGACCTTTTCTTCGGCTGCCGACCATAGCTGCTCCTGGGTGGGCGCGGGATTCTTCGCCGCCCCCGCTCTCGTCGTTTTCGTCGCCATCGCTGTCGCCCTCGCTGTCTCGGAAGTTTTCTCACGAGCGCCTACAGCCGCTCTGGCCGAGGGTGGTGTGCTGGCTGGTCGCGGCGGTGCTAAACGACCCGCAAAAGACATGGTCGGCACAGAAAAAAGACGTCTATACAATCTAGAGAACGATCCTAGACCAGAACCGAGTGAGAACCGCACTCCTCGAGCCTCCCCCTATGAGGTCGAAGCGTGGGAAAAAACTAGGTGGTGGTGGTAGAGCGCCAAGAGGGGTCACCAGAAGAGCTTCTAGTATTGAGTCTTCGTACTGACAAATTGTGTATCAGACTGTCCTTCTACAAGGAGGAAGTTGCGGGCGAGACAACCAATTACGTCCACCTGCGTGCTAATGCAGAGCAAGTCTCCTCTTGGGAGGTACTTCACCGACTTACGGAAGAGGTTCTCAATACCGCATCGAGAATTCACAATATCACCGCGAAGGATCCAGAACTCTTCGCATTGTGGAATCGCTACATGCAGGTGGGATTGGCGTACACATATGTCTTTCCAAAGCTGACCGCTGATACGCCAACAGTGCTATCTAGAGTTCTCCGTAAGGACGCCGAGGTACCGCCTTGCCGAGCTCGGGCTTGCATAGCGATATACCGGTAGGATCTCACTTTATAATCGGTATGGCGCTATAACACACACACTCACTCACTCACTCACTCGACTGTCCCAAGATGTGACCGGTGACCTCCCTATTGGAATAATTACTTCGTGGTAGGGGCTGTGCAAAACTTGACTCGCGCTGCTACTCAAAATATTACACGCTGCTAAACGATGTAATTGAACTTGCCCCTTCGATCGTGCTTGTGTGACACAGCCCATCCATTGTGCAGGCCTAAACGGTTCTCAAGGTAAGCACACGAGTACGTCGATCGATGGTGGGTTATTTGATAAACACTCGACCTCTCGACTGTAGCAAGATACAAGAGCTGGCGCCCGAAAATATTTCAGATCCCTTAAAGTTGATCGCACTCCCTACGCTGTTCTCATCGAACGCATCTTCTGGCGAGCTACCATCAGCCCATAGAATCCTTTGGGGTGTCGGTCACACACATGCTTTCATGTACAGAGGATGACAGTGACACGAGCGACGACGATACGGACAGCAATAGGAATATAGTGGACAACGACAATGTACAGGACGACACCCAGACTGCGGGGAGAATATTGAGACCTATATCGCTTGCGTGACCGTGATACAGAGTCGGTGTTGTTCGAAGGGATGGTTCCCGCTCGACATTTTCTACTCAAAGATCTACATGTAGTACAAGGAATACTGAGTGTTCATAACTTGCACTGACAGAGTGATATTGGTCTTTCATCTGTCAAGGATCCGAGCCAGAGCACCTCGGACGGATTCATTACGTTCCCGGTCTTCGGAGGATGCGTCCCAGGCAAGGAATCGACGGCAGACCTCTTCTGCTTCCTCCAGGCTGCGTCTCTCTGCATCCGACATGTCCTCGTCCAGCAACTGGCAGATTTCATGCTTCGCCAACAATTCGCTTTGAGGAGTATGAGTTTCGAAGGAGTACCCCCAAATCGGTGCTCACGGGCAGCTCACCTGACACGTCTGGCTCGATGTGCTACTCTTGTAGGTACGCCGAAAAGCTCCGCGCATGTGATCGCATGGGAGTGCAGAGAATAGCCAGTCGCAACCCTAGTGACATCCAGTCAGAACGTCCTGTTTCACGTCTTTGGAGATGTTGTTCATATAAGGATACTGACATATACAGGTAGGTGATCTTGTCGCCCGGGGCAATAGGGGCGCAGGCTTCACCAAGGTCTCCGTCGTTGCTAGTGGCGCCATCCGCTTCAAAGACTCCCTCGCGAAGGTCATCCTTGAGAAGAACTTGCATATGGAGGAAGGTGATGGGGAGCTTGTATGGGTTTAAGATATTGTCATGAAAGACTTCGTGGAAATGGGTAGTCGCTACGACCTTCGGACAGCAGGTTCCACGCGCCAAGAGATGCTGCAGAACCCCACAGAAGAGCCCTGCGCCATCTATAGCCCCATGGACCATCGATGATCAGGCAATTGCATAAAGAGTATATTGGGACGCGTGTCAGCGAGATCCTTCAAGCAAGCCCTCGAAGACACGAGCCTGCGGATAGAGTTCCTTTCCCGAACTCATCTAGAATTATAAGAGAGCGAGCCGTGGAGTTACGCAGAGCCATGGAAACCTGGTTGAGGTCGATCATGAAGGCAGACTGCACCTTAAGCCCGGTGATGAGGTACGAAGAAAATGAACAGGATCATAACTACATACTCGAGATATGGACTCGCGAGTTTGAACCCTCGTGAAAACTATGAGAAAGTTGGTCAATTGGAGCAGTCACACCATTAGGCAGGAGTCAGCTCGCTCTTGTCCACGATTCCAAGCCGCGCAGATTCCGCTGGCACAAAGCTACATGGATGATGGTCAGTGTGCTGTAATTGTTGACGCAGCAATTCCGCGGTTACCACCCAATCTACCATTCGAACGATTAGCAATACAAAGATGGGCATACGGGAAGCCCTCACCTGAGCCATGTATTGTATAAGAGCGATCTACGCAATTTGAGCATCACATCCTCGGAGTGGAAAGGATGCCTGACCTGTTTGAGGTACACGCTCTGAAGCCAGCAGATTATATGACATAAGAACAAATGAGCTAGAGATTGCGCACCTTGCCGCAGGCATTGGCACCGGTGCATACAACTACGCTGTTCTTGAGATAGTGTGCATCGCATTGGGAGTCATCGTCTTCGCTACTTGTCTCTTCGGCCGCGACACCGATACCGGCACCACCAACAATGAAGGTATCATTTGGCATAAAAGTGTCCACAACGAGTTCCTGCAAGGGATGCCTGCCATAATAAGAGTGTCAAAAGGGAGAACGCTATAATGCAATCTCACATACCGGCCCTGCTTGATGTCAATCACGTTCTCTTCTGTCATGTGTGGCCTTCTGTATTCGTACGACAGAGATGCTGCCGAAAATGACAGTAGACAGTCGAGCTCTGCACAAATATCGCACGCGCGACCTATGTCGGGAGCGTACGCCAACACCTTTTCTTGCAGGGTTTGCGCGATCTCAATCTCACGATCTGTGCCAATCGTTAACGCTGGGAATGAGATGCAAGCAGCCGGAGTCTCGACGTGCCGACTATAGCTGGATGCAAGTCGCCGATATGCGTATCCATATCTAGATTAGTAACGTTCAGATGGATGACGTTGTCGCTCGAAATGAAGATAGCCGCACCGTGCATCTCTTGAGACTTGAAATACACGTGAGAGCTATGCTGCTATCAAGCACATAAGACACTGAAGAGATGTCCCAGCACTCACTCGGAAGAAAACTGGAGTGAATATGATTAGCGAAGGTCAAGTCTCAGCACCGCCTGCCCGACTTACTTGGAAGGTCCACCCGTCGAGGACCTTGATGCCTTCTTCGCCATGCCAATCATCCTGCATGGGGACGCATACCAGGAAACCTGTTCAAAATAGTCAGGTGATGGTACGACTAGTGGGCAGGGCAGCATGATCAACCTAGCTGAGGAAAATAGACGACATTCAGCGACGATGCGTAGTCTGGTGGAATAGTTGCAGAAACTCTGATCGCGATCTTGGACTGCAGATAGTGTCAGCACTGGATGTAAAGATCCCGCTGTCAGCCGTCGGACGTACCAAGACTGCGTCGATGCCATGGTAAATATGCTTGAGGTTGTCCAGCTCTTCGTCAATGTGAGGTCTAATGCAGACACGCCCGGCATTCATGCTCTCTTCCCAGTCAATCTGGTACCAGGGTGATACGTGAGTTTCGCTCCGTGACTTAGACACCTTCACCCGCGTTACCGTTTCATTGACTGCGTTCCCGATTTCTCTGAGGCTTGCAACATCAAGGGCATCTTGAAGCTGTGCTGCATCAGCAAATGGTATCCCGATTACGCTGATATTCCAGAACAACGCTCGCCTGTCTAACAATCGCTACACCTCCAGTATGGCTCAACTCCGCGAGCGCATCTCGGAGCAGTAACGCATGAAAAGCGAACTGTCGCAGCGTGAGCTCAAACTAGGCATATCCCGCCCGAAATGCGCACCTTGACGAGCCCCTGCCAGTCCGATACCTTTGCTTTCCCCGCCCTCAACGCTGTCAGCACTTTGGGGATGTTCTTCGTGCCCTGCAAATGCCCATGCATCGCCGTAGCCGCCGAGATATTGTCAGGCCGGACGAAGCACTCCACTGCATTGTGCCGTCCATTTATGATGGAAAGCGACATAGACGGGCGGAGGAACCATTCCCTCATCAGGGCGCGGCCGAGCGTCGTCTTGGCATTGTTGAGAATGCCAAAGAGCGAGAGACCCTCCTTCGTCTTGTCCGAGTGGATGGATGCGTGATTCTCGTCTTCGAAGACTTGCAGCGAGAATAGGGCGTCTGCATTGATTTGCATGACCGCCAGAAGGGGCAGCGGCTCGATGTTGCCGACTTCCAGACCACCGATCCCTTGTTCGTCGAGATCGCTAACCGCACGGGCACGGACGAGATACTCCAGGAGGGCACCGATAGAGCCAAGCTACAAAGGCCCTTTTGGGTAGCACGCGACGTGACGAAGCACGATCATCGATACTCACGCACAGAGGCGAACTCTCCACCGACGCGTAGTTTGCTAGCCGGACAGAGGCATTCCACTTCTGCATCAATGGGTCGTCTCCCAGCTCTTTACGGCGTCGCATGAAGTCGTACGCATTCCTGGGCTCGGAGCCAACCTCAGATCCGTAAGGGTTATCACCTTCTTCCTGACAGATAGGCAGCTGCGACAGCAGGCGCAGAGAGAGCAGACGGTCTCGACCTCTCACAGCGACGAAATCCTTGTGCGGGCGTATCTGGAAGGTGCCTCCAGAGCCCTCCACTGCACGTGTGCATGAGTGTATGCGTTCCGCCCAGAGTAGTGATGTCTGCTCACTATGATCCCGACAGACGTCAATGAAATTATCGTCCGCCTTTGAGCTCGTAAGTACAATATCCGGGGACGCTTGCTCGAGCACTGGTTCATGTGCGCGGATAAACTCAGCATAATGCGGCGGGGTGATCCACCACTCACAGGCCTTCGTCAGATCAAAGTGCTGATTCTCTGGCGTGTCCTCGAAGACGAACACAGTGTATTTGACTGGGTCGTAGTACGCACACGCGACCCGACCGCTCCAGTGGTGTGTTAGCATGCAACACGACACAGAGACACGAAATTTGCGGCGCATACAATTGGCATGTTGCTGCGAGACAGACCTGCCCCGTCGTTGAGCATGCATTACTGTATACCACAGCCGATCGTTCACCTACCTTCTCGACTGCACCACTGCCGTCGCTGTCTTGTTGATTCTCGTCTTCATCACGGCTTTCGACCTCGCCGTCCCATCTGACCCTCTTTCGAGGCTGAGCTTCCGAGACCGAGTCGTCTTCGACATAGTGCGTGATTCCTCCGTCTTCTGTTTCACCGGTCGCATGAGAAGGCGACTGAGGATGTTTGCGTCTAGGCATTCTCCGATTACCGCAAGAGTCAGGGAAAAGAGACACAAGAGCTGCAGAGTCGTGGAGCTCGGGCTTCCTACTTGGACTCGAGTCACGTGGCCGCGTCCCATCTTAGCGTTTGCCCCGGACAGTCGCAAGTACTTCCCATACATGTCGGCATCGCGATTAATGCGACACCTCAGGATTACACCGCAAGTGTACAAACCATTGGATCCAAGGACGCACCAGTACTCACTGAGAGTGAGTATTTTACATATTGCGACGAATAGTGAACACGACCAAACATATGGAGTGAACTCGTGGAGCGGACGAAACGCGGTCGACACCGATGCATACGACGACACATATGTGTGGACTACTACTTTTTGTTGAACGAAAGAAGCTCCTTGGCATCGTCGGCCGCCACTACGAGCAGTGTGAGCACCGATGTGTATCGGACATAGCAGAGAATAGCGCACCATTCAACAACAGGCTCTGCGAATCGAGCATCACACGGTTGTCGGACGAAGCCAGAAGGGTTGCAATGTCCCGGGCCGCCTCGAGCCTCCTGAGCTGCAAGAAGCCCTTGTTTTGGCGTACTGCCTCGCCAATGAGCTCCGCACTCCTTGCCTCACCCTGCGCCCGGACGATGATGGACTGGTGCACGCGAGACGCAGACATCAGCGCATGTTCGCGTCGAAGATATGAAGCCACGTACCTGCTTCTCCTGGATCGCCTGGTCAACCAGGTACGCTGCGCGCAATGCGGTTTGTTGCGCAACCTATCGAACTCAGGTGAGCTGGGTCCCAACAAGATAGTCCAGACCCAGAGACGAACCTGCTTCGCCTCCACGGCGCGTGTGAACTCGGGGGAGAAAGCGACGTGGGTGATCGAAACGTCATCGAGGACGATGTTAAAACGCAGCGCACGCCGAGTAAGATTCTCGCGGACGAGTCTCGACACCTATGTCAGCAACAACGGGGGATGGGTGGGTTTGCGTTCGCGTAAGTTACGGCGTTGATCATGAGACAAGCAAGCGTGCGACCGACCTGCTCACGCTGGGTAATGATTTGACTCGCGTTGAATTGAGCGACAACACTCTTCAAGACCTCGTTGACGATGGATGGCAGAACACGCTCATCGTAGTCGGTGCCAAGCTCCCGGTAGATAGAGGGGAGCTGCGAGATATTGGGCCTCGAGAGGACACGGCAGGTAATGTTAACCATCTGCAAGTCTGAACCAATCAACGAATCAGTATCGGAGTCTCAACAAGGCGCAACGTGCCAGCTGAAATAGCACACGTACCCTTGGTACCTGTCAAGGAAGCAATGCTTCGAGGCTTTGCACGGATGTCATAGACGATGGGTGTCTCCAACCAGGGAATCTACAGCAGAGTCAGACCAACCGGAATGGCCGCAGACATGCCGAGTACATGCCATAAGATGAGTTCCTTCAGGGTAGACTTCGTCCTTCACACCGTGCAGTCTACATGGTTCGCCGGCGGCCTGAGAAGTTGAACGGATACAATGTCCTGACGGCTCGCTCACCTGGTGTACTTGATAGCGCGGTGACCACCATCCACTATACGCGTCTTCAGAACCCTTTGCACAAACGAACTGCAAAAGGGTGCGTACCGTTGAACAAACTCGCGTTCAAGGCTACACCACCACCGATGAGAGCCAAAAGCAGACCGGTGCCAGTGAAGAACCCTTTAATGGGCATACGAGGACCGCCACCACCACCACCTGAGCTGGCACGCTGCAACTGGTGCGTGAGCCGCCTCCAAGCTTCCTGAGAATTCATAGTAGTGGTAGTGGGAGGTCAACCGGGATAGTAGCAGAGCGTCGACTTCGCGCTGACGACAAGTCTGAGCCGCGTCGGCTTGCCTCGCTCGGCCTTTGCCGGCAAATCAAGCCGCTGAGGGCGCTTGTTTCTCCAGCTACTGTAAGTAGTAAACAGCCCTCGACTCCATTCACTCACTCGCCATCTGCGACTCTTTCCACGGGGCCTGCGGCTCGCTGCATTACCCATTCTCTCGTTTATACGGTTTTGGAGGCTACTGTCGATCTTCTTGAGTCTTTCTGAACTCATATAAAATGGTTTACGAGGGCAATCAGGAACTCAGCAATTTCGTACGCACATCAAATCGAGAACTCTGCGAAGCCCCCATGCTAACGTTCGCCAACGCTCACGCAGTTGGGATGGGTATCCATTGCATGCTGGTGAGCTTCTATCCCAAACAGCACCTTGATTCAGTCCGACTGAACCTCCCTTAGGCTCGTGGTGTATTCACCGCAGATCATCGAAAACTACCAGCTGCAGTCAGGTGAAGGGCTCAGCGTGAGCTTCGTCGCCATCTGGCTAGTCGGAGATTTATGTAACCTATCCGGTGCCGTGATGGCTAACCTCATTCCTACCATTATCATCCTCGGCACCTATGTGAGACGATCTTGGATCGCTTCGGTACGTCATGACAGCTCGCTGAACCCTCCGTCGCGCGCAGTATTCCGTATGCGATGCCATATTGTTGTTTCAAATCTACTACTACCGGTGGAAAAGGGCACGCCGTGGCGCGAGGATGCTGCTCGCCGATGGCTCGGCCGAGTCGGCCCTTTACGATGAAGCAAGCCCGCTCCTACCGGGGGATGGCCATGCCGAGGTGCCCACCAAGAAGTCAATGTCCAAGGAGACCCTCAAATTCGCAACGGCGTTGCTCTTCGTATTCGGCGTAGGTCTGGCCGCATGGGCCGTGGATGGACATATCCACAGGGGCGTCCCTCGTTCGAAGCCTGAAGAAGTCATCGAATGGCGCAGTCAGGTCCTGGGGTGGATTAGTGCGGCCCTGTTCCGTGAGTGCACGCCTTTTGTGCGGGTTCTTCGACGCTCACCCGGAGTTGCAAAGTCGGCGCGCGAGTACCGCAGATAGGTGCGTGGCTTAATTTGGAGGCGGCGTGCAGGGGCTGAAGGCCCGTGGCTTGGCCGGCCGTGCAGTCAAGAATTTGAGTACGAGGTGTGAAGGGCTGTCGCCTTTCCTGTTTGTGTACGCGATCTCAGGCAATACTACGTATGTGCTGTCCATCGTCGCGGCGTCGATGGACATCAAACATCTTGCGGCGAACGCGCCGTGGATAGCCGGTACGTGGATCCTCGCGTGAGGTTCAGAAACGCGACTGATCAGGCGCTTGCGCGTGGCTATCTCAGGGAGCGCGCTGACTATCTTCCTGGACCTCTTCGTGAGTGCAAGCCTCGGATGCTGGGTGAGGTCAAGTGTTGCGCTGAGACTGCAGCGTGTGTGCACGAACAGGTGTTGTACCAATTCTTCTGCTACCGACTAGAGGACAACCGACGGGCAGACGGGGCGGCAGAGTCAGAGTAGACGACGGTAGATAGAGTTGGAGGATGTGGGATGGTGTGGCTGATGAGCGTGGGGCATTGCAGGCTCGGGAAGGGGATTTGTCGGGGCGAGGTGATGTACAGGGTCGGATAGAGTGCAATGAAAACGGCCTGGTGGGGACGGGTTCTGATGGAGAGTGGGCGCGAGGGA